>JAOCZO010000034.1:0-88341 GCA_026413255.1 Fereydounia khargensis
CCCCCCCCCCCCCCCCCCCCCCCCCCCCCCCCCCCCCCCCCCCCCCCCCCCCCCCCCCCCCCCCCCCCCCCCCCACTGACCAGTCGCTGACCTGTCCGGATTCTTACTCAAATCGCTCTGTTTCTCTACTTCTGGATCCAAGGGGAGCGCCAGCAGACATACACGCCTCGCAACTCGTTCCAAAGAGCGCCTATCAGCGCCGTCTCGAGCTTGAAGACCAGGGCCTCGAGTACGATTCAGAGGAAGAAGGCGAGGAGGAGGAGGAAAATGCACACAAGCAACGGGATGCCCCTTCTTCTTCATCAAAGGCCGCAGAATCTGTCTCCAGCACTCAACAAGCCCGCTCTCGCGGCTCACGGCGCTATCGGTTCTGGTCCGACTTTTCCCGCACCTACTTTCACCCAAAGTCGCTCGTGACGGTCGGCGGCCAGCTCATGTCCCCCATGTCCGGCTCCACCAATGCGTATCCTGCAACCGCTTCAGAGGATGAGCAGGACGGCCGAACACGCTTCGAGACCTTTGCGCAGGGTCGCGATTATTTCAAACAGCTCGAGACGGAGCACGACGTGCTTGATGAAAACATTCGCTGGTTTGCCGAGGACAGCGACCTGCTCCAGGGGCTCAGCTACACCATTAGTACTTCAGATGCGTTTGGCGGTCTCGGCAGAGCCTACCTGGAGGCGCTTGTCGATGAGTTCCCCAAGCTTGCACACCTGGTGTTTGCGCCTTCGTGGGGGGATGACGTGGAGACAGAGGACGGTGGTAATCGGCTTGCCAGGATTCGACGCATGAACAACGCCCTGGCCCTCGCTGAGCTGGCAGAATACTCTACCATCCTGGTTCCCATCCGGGCGCCTTCGTCTCAGGCGAATGAGCAGGGATGGAAATGCGGCATTAATCGGGTTGACCTTGAAGACATGCACCATGCCAGTGCACTCATCGCTGCACATCTGGAGACGGCCACACTAGGCTCACGGTAAGTGTACACCAGCCCCGATGTTTTCGATACCACGTATCCGTCTGACGCCTGCATGTACAGGCTACGATCACGGCCAGAGACGCTATCCTCCTTGGTATCGCGGCTTGACTGGCGGCGCGATACCAAGCTTGCGCATCTCGGGGGCTGTTTCCCAACGCCCTTGTTTGGAGCCAGCAACGTTGCGGGCCAGGCTCTGGATCCGATTGAGGCGCTCCTTGAGGCACGCGGGTACGGGTCTCGCTCGCGTACACGCGGTCCGACCGAGTCGGCAGCTGAGCGGGCCAAGAAGGATGCCAAGGCCCTGCGATCGGGCTGGCTCGACCTGTCATCCTCGCTCGCCGGAGCATCGCTGGACCGGCCCTTCTCAGCCAGCGTTATGGCGCGCGATGCCAACCTCGACCGAATGCGTCCTACACTCGGGGCGATTGACTCGCTCCTGCCTCTCAAAGAACCCCTAGCCCACGGGTACGTGTTGCCATCCCTCTCTCCTCAGACTGACTCGCACTAACACCGACCCACACGGACAGCCTCTTCGCACCGCTGGACTACAACATCCCCACGTCGTACCCGCGCATGTTCACAAACGGAACACGACCCACAGCCACGTCCGTCATATCGGCGCTCTGGACCTCCAGCGCCACAGCCACATCTATCCAGGCTGCCAAACAGACCCTCCGCGAAGCCATCGACGGTCACGCTCCCCTCGCTTCCTACGGAATCGACCCAGACGCCGGCCGCGACGCACTCAAAGACACGCGCGAACGCCTCGAAGATATCCTCGCGGCCTACGGCGGCACGGAAGACGAGGAACACATTGGCACGGACGAAGAGTATCCCCCCGAGGAGGACGATGACGCTTGGGATCTGTGACGCACTATGGGCAAAGTCGTATTTCCATGCCGCGTCAAAAGGCTCTATGTACTGTACTGTACACTACACGTCTACCTCGTCACAGTCGAGTGCAGGCTGCAGCGCACTCTCGTTCACGACGCACGCAAAGTCTGTCGCCGCAGAGCCGAGAGCAATCATGGGGTGGTGCCAGCATCCTGGGTGGTACCTGTTGAGCATTGGGATCGTGTCAGTCAGGTGCTGTCAAAGAAAAACAGGAAAGCAAGGTATTGAGGATGGCGACTTACGAGATGCCCTGCTCAGTGGTAGCGTAAAAGGCGGCGAGCGTGTTCAGGTCCGGCTTGTCATCTGGTGCAGAAAGAGTCAGAAAGAGAGTTGGTTGTGCATGTCAGTCGATGAGTTTACAATCTGTTTTTCAGCAGAGCAGTCTGGAAGCAAGACTCGAGAGCCAAATCTGTCCCGTGGCCCAACCCCGCCTGCCTTGGTCCACAATGCTCACCAGCACCATTGAGAGCGACAACGACCAGGTAGCCGTCCTGGCCCTTTCCATGTGGCGTCATGGGGAGGAAGGCTTGCGTCGTAAAGCGGTGACGTTCCAGGAGCTTGACCTGGAACGGCATCGCCGAGGACGCGACTGGGTCGCAGTGGTAGATATGAATGTTGGTTTTCGCGTCCGCCTCGACAGGATACGTGCTGGCAACTGGCGCAAGGCTGACGTACTTGCGCGCCGTGCCCTGGTTTACAATCTTGAACGGCGCCTTGTCTTCCGCAGGCGGGTTGGCAATCACGCTGCCGTATGGCGCAAACGCCTGCGTAGTCAAGGGTTGCGCAGCGACAAAGGTCGATCGGGGCCCAACAACTACACCCATCTTGGCCGCGCCAGAGCTGGAACTAGCAACGACACTCAGATCACTTACGGGCGCAAAGGGGTCAGATGCCGCAGAGGGCAGAGGGTCCTGCACGTCGGCAGGGATGGGAATCTTGGGCAGAGGCGAAGAGAGCGCACCCAGTGGGCCCGCACGCCTGCCTATCAGCCTGACTCGCTTGATACCACCGTCAGGGTGCATCTTGACCATGACATGGGTGTAAGACTGCTCGACGTTGGACAGCTCGAAAAAGTGGCGACGACCGGGTCCGAGCTTGGTGCGTGGAAGGATGCTGGTCCATGACGCCGACTCTGGTGGCAGCTGTCCGTCAAAGGTGGTAGCGAGAAGCTCAGCACTCTCTGGGAAGTTACCGAGGAAGTGGGCTGTGTCGATCTCGGCGTAGTTGAGGTAGCCGGCTTCGCCGAGCTTGATGATAGACCAGTTGAAGTGGCCCTTGCCACGCGATCGCTTCGTCTCCCAGCCGTCGCCCATGTCCTTACCACGACCGGGAAGGACGATGTTGGAGCCAACACCAAAGTGCTGGTCGTCAGTGCTGCGGGGACAGAGAGAGAAGCAGAGGGAACGCAATTAGCCAATGTGGCAGATAGGAGGAATGGCTCGTCAGAACTAGCCGAGGAGAAACTCACAAGACGACGCGGCCACCGTTGAGGCAGTGGGCGAGATCAAGCGTGTTGAGCTCGGGCTTCTCAGCGGCAGTCTCGCCCTCGCCCTGACCGACAGGGGGAGGGGGAATGGTACCGTATACGCGGAATCGAGCGATGCCGCCGTCGGGGATCATGTGGAGCTTAATGTGAGTATAAGTCTTGGGTGCGGATCCCGAAGTGAGGGCAAAGAGGTGCCTTTGGGATGGGCCGCAAGGCGAGACAGGGACCAGAGTCTCCCACTGATAAGAGCAGAAGAGCACGGTTCAATCAGAAAGGACTCACGATGGGAGCGGGGAAGGACACAAACTCACTCGGCTATCATTGTCGGGGATCTTGTCGTCCAGCTGCTTCTCCTCTTCCGGAGAAAGGGCCATGCCGAAGATCTCAACTTCGGGAGCCTCGTTACCGTTAAAGTTAGCAGTGTCGACGTCAAAGCCGACGATCTCGGCACCCGAGTTGGGACCCAGGCGGAGAATGACCCAGTCATAGGTAGGGCAGTGGCGCCTGGTCTCCCAGCCGTCAAAGAGGGCACCCTTGGGACCAAACTGGCCCTTGAGCGAGGGAGCAGGGCCAACCTTGAGGAGACTGCTGGCCGGGGCAAACCACTCGTCGGAGAAGGAGAGGATCCTGCCGCCGAGGGCCACGGACGAGACCTCGGTGGAGGTGGTGCCGAGGACCTTGTCAAAGTCCTCGGTGTTGATGCGCTGGAAGGACATTGCTTTTGGATGAGAGATGATACAGGCAAACGAGGCTAGTATCTGAGAAGGTGTGGTAGGGGTTGGAGTCAGGATGGTGCGTGGAAGGGGGGAAAAGGGAAAGAAAGAAAGCCAAGGGTAAAGGGAGGGTGGTTTTGTGGGGAGCAAGTGGGGGGGAGAGAAGCTGTACCGAACGAATGGTTTCAAGCCAAAGCAGCAGCTCTATCAAGCCCGACCATCCAGCGCTTCGACACTTGGGCCTGGCTAGACGCCGCTCTATTCTCCACGCTTTCCAGTTTCGCTTGGCAATCACACTTCACTCCCTCCTTCCTCTTTCACCAAAGGCCCCCCTTTTTCCACCACATGTTGAGTTTGTCTGTCGGCATCTCTGTCTCTCTCTCTCTTCCGGCTAGTGACTCTTAAGGACGCTACGCCATATGCTGCCTGCTGAGCAGTTGGGCTGTCACGCCATGGCCAAAGCTCACACACCCGTTTCCCTCCTCCTTTCCCTTTCCAGCCTGCAGCCCGCCCCCGTCGGCCAACTCCGAACGCGTCGTTGCGTGCAGGTTTCTTCTAATCACACGCACTTTTTCGGCCGGGTAGACCAGAGGGTGGACCCTGGTCGGCATCTCGCCCGAGCTGCCGCACTGCGACGACAACGAATCAAGTTGCTGTTTCGCGCAGCACTCTCGAGAGACAAGTACGGGTGGCGATAGACTGGACTTGCTAACAGTAGCTGCGGCGCTAAACTGGTTAGACTTCCCGTGATGCTTGGCCACTTGTAGCCGTGCACATCAGCTGAGAGGGGTGGGCATATGGCGGCGTTCCGCTCATTGTCGGATCACTCTCCTCCCTTTCTCATGAACTTTACCTGATTTCTTGCAAGAACTTCCTTCTCAGAACGCTGATCAACATCAATCACACGGTATCGGAGTCCCGAGAACCTCATTTCACGGCTCACTCGCTGAGATCACCTGCGCAGGCATATACAGTAGTACTGTAGTCTCAAGGATTCCCATTGGCGTGCAGTTTCAAGGGCTTTGTTCGCTTTTGTTCCTAGCCTCTCTGAATTCGCGGCACCAGACGACGACAACATAATAGAGTTCATAAGAAGGCCTAGCAAAGCATGCACCCCTTTCCCTGCTCTCCTGCGCTATTCTCACACTTCACTACAGTGCTTCATTTCGGACGTTGCGACCGTGGCTTTCATCGTTGCTATCGCTGTAGAATCCGCGCGCTGATTCCGCTTGGCGACGCCCACTGCGTCCGCCGTTGCTCCAACTCGGCAGGGAGATCACCACAGCACAATGCAATTGACCGGAAGGGATGCGACGAGCCACATGGTGGACAAATGAAAGAGGAGGGCAGGGTTCGAGTTGGGGAGAGAGAGAGAGAGAGAGAGGCGACCGCCTGCACACGGCTTTCGACCTCTTTTTGTGCTGGCGAGGCCCTGATGCACATTACTGTATGTAGTGTGCGCAATCACAAATACTACAGCACGACCAACCTGATTTAAGTGTCGTGTGTCTCCCACCTTTGTCCTCAACCCTCCCCCAACTACTACCGCTCTCTTACCCTTCGAACCTTCCCCTCCCCAGTCGACGATGAGGACCTTCTTTGGCGGGCTGCCCGCAGTGGCTCTCCTAGCTCTTCAGCTTTGCCCCATCGTTCTTGCTGATCTCACCAAGTCATCCGAGCCCGCTCCTGTCCTCGAAAAGCGAGAACCGCTTGACCTCAGCACTGATCCCTACTACAAGCCTCAGGCGTCTCTTGGAAAGAGGGCTGGATCGGGCCGCGACCTTGTCAAGAAACAATGTGTTGATCCCAACATGGTCGTCTTTTCGCTTGACGACGGACCATACCTGTGGCATGGCGAGTCGGCTAAATTCT
Source organism: Fereydounia khargensis (assembly GCA_026413255.1). Lineage (NCBI taxonomy): Eukaryota > Fungi > Basidiomycota > Ustilaginomycetes > Urocystidales > Fereydouniaceae > Fereydounia > Fereydounia khargensis. The sequence goes on from JAOCZO010000034.1 coordinate 5,945, forward strand.
TTGAGTCTAACGGTCTCAAGGCCTCTTGGTTTATCAATGGAGACAACGTGAGTCGAATATCGCACAGAGTGAATCAGTCGATTACTTACCAAACATCTTCCTTTTCCAGTGGGACTGCATCTACAAGTACTATCCCGAGCTCAAGAAGAACTTTAAAAAAGGTCACTTCCTCGGCCAGCACTCGTGGGCCCACCCGGACATGACGACGCTCAGCTGGGAGCAGGCGCACGATGAGCTTTGGCGAGTGGAGAAGGCGTTCATTCAGATGTTTGGAGCCAGGGTGAGTCGTGCCGCCCTTATTTGTACCACACCAAATATGCAAGTATCTGACTGACAGAACGTCATACAGCCCCTGTTCATGCGTTTCCCCTACGGATCGTACAACGACATGCTCCTCGACGTGGCCCTTGTGCGTGGCTACAAGGCTGTCGTCGACTGGAACCTTTCTCCCGGAGATGCCGAGGGAGTCATCCGCACGGTCAAGCAACAGCTCCGCTACATTAACCAAAACTTGGTCACCCACCGAACGATTCCCGGTCCTCTTAGTCTGCTGCACGAGACTCACCAGAGTACTGTCGAGAGGACCATTCCCAAGGCCCTTCCCCGTGTCCAGAAGGCCGGTTACAAGCACGTTACGGTCCCGGAGTGCCTCGGGTTCAGTGGCAACTGGAAGACTTGGTACGAGTGGGTTGACAAGAAGGAAAAGCCCAACGTGAGTAATGTAACGTGAACCCTCCTTACACAGGTGGATGTCTGTTTGTTTCTGCCTTTCTTCCTCCCCGCAAACGTACTGACCTAGACCCATGCTTTGATATCCCAGCCTACGTGGAAATGCGAGCGGAACCCATATACAGCCGGACAAAAGTAGGGGTAGTAGCAGCTTGACCCCTTTTTTTTTTTCCTTTTTCGAGTTCGTTCTTCTCGGTTTTGAGGGCCTGTTTTGGCTTGCCCACCGTGCTAGAGTTGTTGTTCCATCATGTTCAAGTCATCAGACCAAGATCTTTCTCCGCGACGCTGAATGAGGCCTTTATTCGAATTCGATTGATTGTTTGATTACAATGTGCAAATAGAGTAAAGAGATGGCCTCAGATGCCGTAGGGGATGACCCGAGAAAAGTGGAAGGGGCGAGAATGCTTTTGGGGGAGGGGGAGTACTTCTCCGTTTGTCAGGTTGACGCTAAAGTATTCGAGGAGGTCAAGTTTGTTCCATTTGCCTCTGTGGGTCTGGCGTAGGCTGAAGACCATGCGAAAAGCGTATTTCTGCATAGTGCGATCTCTGAGGTCTTCGACGACCACTTTGGGGCCGGGGGGACGGTGTTCGTACTGGTCGTCTTGGAGGCCGTTGGGGAAGAGTTCCCACTTTCCGATGGCGAAGCCCTTGGTGCGCAGGGAGGGTTCTAGTTTGCGTACGGTTTCGCTGGGAGGATCGGTGGTGAGGAGGGAGAGGCATCGTCCGTCTGGGAGGAAGCGAATGGAGCGGTAGAACTCGACGACGTGGACGACGCGGATCCAGGCGCTCTCCTCAGACATGCCGGGACGTGCGTAGTGGCATGCGGCAATGTAGCATCCGTTCAGACGCACACGGGGCTGATTGACAAACACCGTCCTCCAATCACGATGGTGCTGCTCCCACAGACTCGAGAGACTGATCGACCCATCCAATATCGGTGGGAAATACGTCTCGTACACAATGTCTCTCCACAGCGTCTGAGAGCGAGATAGCAGTCGAAGCTTCCAACACGTCCGACCGATCATCTCGAGACTCTTCCAGTCTGCTCCACCTAATACCACACCTATCCCTACCACCTTTGGCCTGGACACCGCATCCGCGGGCGCAGAGGCAGAGGTTTCGGGCTGAGTCTGAGGGTGCGCAGCGGCTTCACCTGTAGCCGAACCGCTACGGCGCTTGTCATTCTGACGGCCTGTGGCAGCTGCAGCCAGCTCTTCCGGAGACGGCTTTGGCTTTGGGACTTTGGCGCCCCTCCGTCCACGCGGAGCGATGACCATACGCAGGACGTGTATGAGAATCTCATCGGGCAGCCTGGCGATGGGAACGTCAGCCTCCTCGTCCGCTGGCTGGAACGCAATCTGATCAAAGTCGCGCTCCCCTCCGTTCGCCAGGGACAGCGATCCGAGCAGTTTCGCCAACTCATCTGGCCGGTTCTCGAGCGCTACTGCAGTCCGAGCTGACGCATCTGCACCACCGGAGGTAGAGGTAGCTGCGGCTGCGGCTGCGGTGGCATGGTACTCGACACCCTCGCCGCGCGCCTGGCGCTCCTTGATTGCGACGTAGCGGTGGTCTTCGACATCGAGGGCACGTCTGATCTTGTCAGCAACGGCGGGCGAGGAGAGGAGTGCATCGCTCTGCTCGGTCGACTTTGGGGCTGAGGGGTCTGACAGGAGCGTCTGGGCACGGTGGTACAGACGGTCTGCATTCGTATTGAGTCGGAACGCCTTTCGATAGGACACGAGTGCTGTTCGTGATGCAAAGCAAGGCATAGGAAGTCAGCGGAGGGTTCTGGTTCTCGTTATTCAGATCAGAGCGCAACATTGCAACAGAATCGACCTACCTTGATCGAGCTGTCCACTCCGCTCCATTTCGACGGCATGTGCGTATGCCTCGACAGCAGACTTGATACTAGCATCGCCAGCCATGGGCTGACCCTGCGTAGATGGCCCAGCAATGCTCTTCTTTGGATCTAACGGCCGTCCGGGCGCCTTTGAGCTGCTTACTGGGATTGCAGAAGCGGCGATCTGCTCGCGTAGGCGTGACCGACTCGCCCCTGGTGCGGGAGCCGTAGCTGGAGCTGGTGCAGCTATCGTTGGTGCATGCTGCGGTGTCTTGTGCGCTCCCTGAGAGTACTTGAGTGCCGCAGGGGCGTATATCACAGCCTCTGGTGGAGCAGGGGGAGCCTGGTCATCCTCTTCCTCGTCCTCGTCCTCGTCTCGGTTCTGGCCTTGAGTCTCCTGGTGGTCCTGGTCGCGTGTCACTGGCTGGTCTACTGAGGGACGGGACGCAGGCGCTGTTTGTTCGGGTTCGTTTTGACCTCGGGACTGGACCTCCTTCTTCCATTCGCGGCGGAAGCGTTCGAGCTCGTCGTCAGTGGGCTGTGGCTGCGGTTGCGATTGCGAGGTCGGGGTGGCAGTGCCTGGTGTAGCGGCAAAGTCGCTGTCGTTAAAGGGACTGTCGTCGCCTGCCGCAGCAGTAGCAGGCCCTGAGTAGTACTTGGCCGGACTCCCCCGTGTATGGTCCATGGCGCCACGGAGAGGTAGTGGTGCTGTCGAATGGAGGGCGGCAAAGGAGGAACCAGTCGGGGAGAAGACGTGGTGTGCTCAGCCGCCTGCTTTGCTCTCCCTCCACTTTTCTTGCTTCCCTCCCTTCTCCCGGCCGGAAGATGGATGCCGCACAGCCCTGGGACCCCCACTGGCCCTCGCATTGGTACAACAGACTGCTGGTACAATTACAATGCCGACGAACAAAACAAAACAAACAGACATGCAAGGCTACACACACGTAGCATGGTCAAGAGAACGCCAGCTTTCGTGCAATCCGCTTGCGCTCCTCAATCTCCTTCTCGTCCAGCGGACGCTTGACTCCCTTCTCTACACGCTGCTTGGCCCGCACCTTGTCCTTCTCCTTGCTGTCCGAGAGCAGCGGGTGTGCAGCCCCATCTTGCGCATCCATAGACTTGGTCGAGTGGCGTGGCAGCGATCCGAACGGCGTCGGCGCCGGGCTGCTCTTGAAGTACGAGTGGTGCAGTGCCTGTGTCGCCGTCAGCCGCTTCATGGGATCGTACATGAGGCATCGCTGCAAAAAGTCGAGCGCATCCGGGCTCGCAGCAGAAAAAAGCTGCCCTAGCGGCTGCTTGGGGTACTGTTCAAACTGTACAAAGTTGGGCAGCGACTTGTGGTTCGGCCAGTCCTTGTCGGTCGGCGTACCGAGCGCTTTAAAGATTGTCGTCAGCTGTTCGAGGTCAGACTCGCCTGGCAGGTACGGTGTTCGCAGCATCAGTTCGGCAAAGATGCAGCCGACACTCCACATGTCCACTGCGCCCGAGTAGGAGCGTGCGCCGAGGATCAGCTCGGGTGGTCGGTACCAGCGAGTGATCACCTGGCTCGTCATCTTGGCCCCTGGGTCGCCGTGTTCCCGCGCAAGACCAAAATCGGCAATCTTGAGCTGTCCGTCGGGGGCGATGAGCAAGTTGTTTGGCTTCAAATCCTGTGGGGTACGTGGTGAACAGAACAGTGAGGACTTGCTTCTCTTTCTTGTCTCGAGACGAAAACAAATTAGACTGTATTCGATACATACCCGGTGGAGGACCCAGTTGCGGTGGCAGTAGTCCAGGCCCCGACACATCATGGCCATCCAGCTCTTGGTATCTGCAGAGGTGAAGATCAAGTCGCGGTCCTTGATGAGCGCCTCGAGATTCGTATCGAGGAACTCGAGTACCAGGTTGAGCGAGGGAGTCGCCGCTCCAGACGAGAAGACATCAATCATCTAAAGGATCCAAGCATGTTGGAAATCAGTACATCTACTGCTTGGTGCTTTGGATGTCTCCCACCCACCTGGATCACGTTCGGGTGACGCAGCTCACGAAGGAACTTGACTTCGCGGATAGCGGTAACATCCATCCCATTCGCGTTGCTCACGATTTTGATCTTCTTGATGGCCACCTTGCGGCCGGTCTTGACATTCTTGGCGAGGAAGACCGAGGCATAGGTACCTTCGCCGACTTTTTCGATCTTGGCATACAGGTTGCGAACCTCGAGGTTTTGCTGCGTGGCCGAGTTCATGGTGACTCGTGGCTCGTGGCAGTGGTAGAGGTGTGGATAAGCTTAGCTGCTAGCCTTGTCCACTCTTTGCTTTGCTTTGAGGTGTGTGTGTGTGTGTGTGGGGTTTGGATTGGATTGGATTGGCGTTGTAAGGGTCCGCTGCTCTGTGTGTGTGAGTTTGTGTCTCTCTCTCTCTCGCACGGAAGGGATTGCGTGAGGCTGAGCAGCAAGCGACGCACGGTTGCGTGGATGTGCGCAGTCAGCAGAAAAAGCAGAACAACACTCGGTCAGAAGCGCGAGGCGAGAGGATCGATTGACAGACAGAAAAACACCGCCTTGCAGCAGCAGTCAAATTGCAGCAGCAAGCATCAGCACTCTTGGAGGGTGCACGGCCCCTGTATGTCAACAAGAAGAGGGACAGACCAGTCAGTCCTTCTTCACACACAGATGGACCCTCCTCCTTCCGCTAGACCCTCTCTCTTCTTCCCTTCCTTCCCCCTAATTTCACCCCATCGCACCGCCACACTCAAATAGCCCCCCTCCATCACTTTTCCAAACCCTTCTTCCTCCTTCCCGTACAGTGCAGAGAGAAGCCATGGCGCTGCCCTCCACAATCTCAGCCGCTCAGGCCCACCTTGGTGGTGATGGTCTGCCCGTCAGCCTCATCACTCAGGCCTCGGACGCGCACCCCAAGCCACAGAACCAGCTCTTCACCTATGGCACCGCTGGCCTGCGCACCAAGGCCAACATTCTGGACAGCACCTGCTTCCGTGTTGGCCTCATCGGTGCCCTGCGCAGCAAGAAGCTCGCCGGCAAGACCATCGGTCTCATGGTCACCGCCAGTCACAACCCGGAGGAGGACAATGGCGTCAAGATGGTCGATCCCCGTGGAGAGATGCTCGAAGCCTCTTGGGAGCCGTTCTGCACCGATGTCGCCAATGCTGCCTCCTCTGAACAACTCGTGCAGAGCCTCGAAAAGCTCGTTGCCCACTTCAAGATTGACCTCTCGGCCCCCGCCGCCGTCATTGTAGGCTACGACACGCGTCCCTCGTCCAAGCCGCTTGTGCAGGCCATCGTCGACGGCCTCTCTGCCATGGGAGCTCACACCACGGACGCGGGTCTCACTACCACTCCACAGCTTCACTACCTTGTCAAGTGCATCAACACAAAGGGAACCGATCAGCCATACGGTGAGCCCACGCTCGAGGGATACTACAAGAAGCTTGCCCAGGCTTACTCCAAGCTGGTCGAGGGCAAACCCGAGTCGCCTGCCCTGGTGGTTGACTGCGCCAACGGTGTCGGTGCGCCTGCGCTGCTGAGCATCACCAAGCATATCCCATCGACGCACCTCTCGGTGCGGGCTTTGCGCACGAGCACCACCACGTCCGGTGCACTCAACAATGGCTGCGGTGCCGACTTTGTCAAGACCAACCAGTGCCTGCCTGTGGGCTACGACAAGGAGGACGTGCAGGCTGGGCAGCGCATGTGCTCGTACGATGGTGACGCGGACCGTATTGTGTACTATTACCTGACGGGGCCTGCGACTGCCAAGGAGAGCTTCCGACTTTTGGACGGTGACAAGATCGCGAGCCTTGCTGCCGACTATCTAAGCGAGCTGGTCAAGACGGCGGGTATCGACCTGGAGCTGGGCTGTGTTCAGACGGCGTATGCCAACGGAAGCTCGACCAAGTACCTCAAGCAGCGAGTACCGGTCAAGTGCACTGCTACCGGAGTCAAGCACCTGCACCACGCGGCCGAGTCGTTTGACATTGGCGTGTACTTTGAGGCCAACGGGCACGGGACGGTGCTCTTCTCGCCGTCTGCGCAGCGCAAGATTCGGGAAGCTTCGCCCGGATCGCCAGCAGCGCAAACGGCGCTGGAGCAGCTGGGCGCGCTGGTGGATCTGATCAACCAGACGGTGGGTGACGCGATTTCGGACATGCTGCTGGTCGAGGTGATTCTGCGGGCGCGCGGCTGGGGAGCCGAAGAGTGGGATGCAGCGTACGAGGACCTGCCCAACAAGATTCTCAAGGTCAACGTCAAGGACCGCTTCCTGTTCAAGACGGAAGATGCAGAGCGACGGCTGACGAGCCCAGAGGGACTGCAGGCCAAGATTGACGAGCTGGTGGGCAAGTACAAGGATGCGCGCAGCTTTGTGCGCCCGAGTGGCACGGAGGACTGCGTGCGTGTGTATGCCGAGTGCGCACTGGCGAGTGAGCTGGCACCGCTGGCCAACGGCGTGGCCAAGCTGGTGGCCGAGTTTGCCTAGAGCAAGGGGGGCCTCGTGTACAGTACAGTACAGTACAGTACAGTACAGTACTGTACAGAATATCGAGTAGTATTAGATGCGGAATGCAATTCAGTGCTGTACGGTAGTAGATGTCTCGTCCGAGTTGATTGAGGGGTTTGATTGCGCATCTCGTGTGTGGAGACGCAGAGCTGTGTGTGGGTGTGTGGGGGCTGCGAGGGGGAGCGAGATGCATCTACTGTGTCTGCCTGGTTTGGTTGATTGGACTGTGGTGCTTTTGCTGATTTTTCTCTTGTTTCTTCTCGTTCGGGTCGGCTCAGTCGGCTTTGAACACGCGTGACGTCGGGACGGCTGGCGGGCTGGCTGAGCGCATTTCTTTCTGGCTGGCCGCGCGTACTGTATCGGCCGGGGCTGTCTCTGCAACTGCGACTGCGACTGTCGCAGCCCCGCCACGCCTGTTGCTAGCCCCGGCAATTCGAGTGGGCCGTCGAGCCGCGCTGCTTTCCTTCTCCCTGGCTGTGGGGAATTTAATTGTCAGCGGGAGCGGTGTGCCTGTCTGCCTGTCTGCCTGTTTGCTTGCGTCTTTCAACCGGTCCGGCTCAGTCGACAACCAACACACACTCACTCACTCACTCACATCTCTCTCTCTCTCTTTGCCTACAAGCACAATAATCACACCATTCAACCACTCGCCAGAAGCATTCATCGCAAGCATATCGGCACACCGCGACCCAACGTCCAAACAACCGTCAAGAATCCATGGAGCACACTGCCCCCTCGTCTTGATTCGCTGCTGCTGCCCGCTGCCCAGTCTCGTTCCGCTCCCCACAACACCGCTCCATCATGGCCATAGCTGCGGCCGCTTCCCGCAGGCCGCAGCATCCGCCATTGTGCGAGACCGACTCGGCTGCATCAGAGCCTCCAGCCGCCGACAGCCACATCAAGGATAAGGGGAAAGCCCGCGCGCTCTCATCAGAACATTCCGCCACCACCACCTCCACCTCGCTCGTCTCTGCCACACTCGGGAGCACCTCGGACAAGACCAGCTGGAACTATGTCCTCCGCAGCGGTGTTGCCGGCGGTGTAGCTGGTTGTGTCGCCAAGACGGCGATCGCGCCATTAGATCGCGTCAAGATCCTCTTCCAGGCCCAAAACCCAGAGTTTCGAAAGTACAGTGGACGTTGGCTCGGCGTGTTCACAGCCGCAAGAGACATTGTCCATACACAGGGACCGACTGCGCTCTTCCAGGGGCACTCGGCAACCCTGATGCGCATCTTTCCCTATGCAGCGATCAAGTACATGGCCTATGACAAGCTCCACTTTTACCTCATGCCGACCAAGCAGATGGAGACCTCCGCACGTCTCTTTGCCGCCGGTGCCGCGTCTGGCGTACTCTCCGTATTCCTCACATACCCTCTCGAGCTGATCCGCGTGCGGCTAGCGTTCGAGACAAAGAGGAAGAAGAACGAGCACGGCCTCCGCCAGATCATCCACAAGATCTACACCGAGGGCTCTACCGAGGCGCCCTTTTCTGGCGATGCCCGCAAGCGATCAGCACGCCTCGCTGCAGGCCTTGCTGCATCCGCGTCCGCATCCGCATCCTCCCATCAGCAGCAGCAGCAGCCACTCTCTACATCAGCACCAACCATACAACAAGCGATGAACGCGGCCGATCCCAATGTCCCCACTAGCCAATCACCTGCAGGCAACCGACTATTGTCCAGGTTCCCCATTCTCAAGTTCTACCGTGGCTTTAGTGTGACGGTGCTCGGCATGGTACCGTATGCAGGCACGTCGTTCCTCGTGTTTGGGCGGTGCAAGACATTACTGCAGACGCTCTTCCCCCCATCCGAGCCAGGGTCCGACGTGGTAGGGTCACGGCGCAAGTGGTACTGGCCGAGCAAGACGGTGGTCGATCTGTCGGCGGGAGCGCTAGCAGGCGCGATCAGTCAAACAGCAGCATACCCATTCGAGGTGATCCGGAGGCGGCAGCAGGTCGGCGGTATCATCCGGCCGGGTGCAATGCTCGGCATGCGCGAGACGGCGGCCTGGATCTGGAAGACGAGTGGGTGGCGAGGGTTCTACGTTGGTCTGAGCATTGGCTTCCTCAAGGTCGTGCCAATGACGAGCATCAGGTGAGTTTGCAATCGGGAAAAGGCCAAGCAAGGCGCAGCGCACTGGGGATGGATTGGTTTCTGACGCTGATATTATGTTGCAATCACAGTTTCGCTGTTTGGCTCGGAATGAAGCGGCAGATGGGTATCTAAGCATGCACTTGTTTTTCTTTTGTATCTATCCACCTGCCTTTATAGACGAGGCCACAGCCACACGCACGCACGTACGGACGCCTAGCCTAGTACTATAATCAGACCAAGCATGCGCTACAGTGCCTCCCGCCTGACCATCTTCCTGTCGCCTATCGCTCGCCGGCAGCGTACGGCGCCGCAGTCTGGCTACGCCACGAGAAGGGAGAGAGAGAGAAAGAGAGAAAGGGGAACATTAAAAACAAAGAGGGTAAAAAAAAAGGGGGGGGGGGGGGGGGAAGGTTTGCTTTGCACAGCATGGCGCTTTGAGGGGTGATGTGGTATAAAAGGGGCGAGGCTGGGCTGCATGCTGCTACTCGTCAGAGTTGCTTGCCGCTCTCCCTCCACTCATGACTCGCGTCATGTTGGCCCGTCGGCTACCTATGCTGGCAAGCGCCTGGCTCTCTACTCGCCAGGGTGCAAGAGTAGTCCGGCGACTCACCACGACCAGTATGGACGAGGAGCCGATCGCGCCTCTTTCGCGAGATGAGATCGAGTCTCTGCGCGCCAAGCTTGCCCCTGAACTGCGCGAGACGGAATGGTAGTAAGTCACAAACAGTGTTCTACCGTGTACCCGCGCCTTGCTGACTGACTCGGGGTGGTGCTGTGCTGTTCTATAGCACAATTCTGACGGCAGCAACGGCCTCTGTGAATGCGGCAGAGGCGATGCCCATCATCTACGATCTGGCGGCGGCCCATCTCGCGGACGAAGAGGCCAAGCGTGTGCAGTTGCGCATGCAAGAGTCTCTCACCAAGGTGCGTCGTGTCTAGCGTGGCCTGGCTTGGTATCAGGCAATGCAAAGCGACTGACCAAGGCTGATGTGTGCTTCAGGGTTCTGTGCTGTTCGGTATCCCGGCGGCGCTGAATGCGGCGTTTACGCTGGTCGGGCATGTGCGGGCGCTTCCGGGAAGCTCTGGGCGCCGTCTGGGGCGGAGCGACTTTGCACGGCAGGGGACGTTGAGCTCGCTGAGTGTGTCTGAGCTCTCGAGGCCTGCGCGGGAGGCGCTGTCCCGCGTGTACCGGCACAACCTGGCGTCGATTGAGCGCGACAAGTTTGGACCGGACATGGAGGACCTCAAGACGCTGGCGCTCAACATCAACTACGGCTGGAACCTGTCGGAAATGTCGGTGCTCAACTTTGCCTCGACAGAGATGGTCGTCCTCGCCGCCCTGGTGCCGCAGAACGTGCGCGTCGAAATCCTCTGGCACCTCCGAGGCGCTCGCCGCGCCGGATGGTCGGATGAGGCGGTGAACAGCGTCCGCACCACGGCTATCGAGATTGCGAGACGCTTTGATAGACGCACGGGCAACGTGCCCACTCTGGCCGAGGTCAGTGAGGATCGGAACGAGTGAATTGCAATACTGTACTGTGCTGTGCTGTGCTGTGCTATAGCAAACTTGAGCACAAGTTGGTCACCATGCTCATATCTGTCGCTGTGTGTGCTTTGCTTTTTGCTCTGCGGGTGTGCATTTTACTGCGCAAAACAGAGAGAGAGAGAGAGAGAGTGAGTGACAAGACGCGTGCACGTCCCCATCATCGCCCTGTCTTGCTCGTCGTCACCATCACCACCACCAACACAGATTCAGCCTTCAGCATTCAGCATTCAGCATTCAGCATTCAGCAGCAATCGCATCTCACCATGACTTTAAGCGGGCGACTCGTTCTGGCTGTTGGTACATGTACGTGCGGCTGAGAACAACCTCACTCGTGCTTGGACTCGCAGACTGACAGACTGGCTGGCTGCTGGCTGGACACAGTGCTATTCCTCCACTCTGCCTACTCGACATATGAGCGTACGTTGCCTCCTCCCCTCCCACCGCCCACCTTGGGGCATCTGAGACCCCAGCCCCCACGCCGTTCTGTGTTCTGTGACAGAACTCTCACTGCGCAAGTCGTTCGGGTTATCCGGAGGCGTTCCGATCGATGTACGTTGCACCTGCACACCACACCTCTCCTGACCATGTTCACGAGCGATCAGATGGCTAACGTAGCGCATGGGCACCCAGATCGTACTCGAGACCGTAGCCGCACTCGTTGTCCTCGTCCTCGGCGTAGCGTATACCGCGACCCCACTCAAGCCCGTCGCCTGGTCGGCAGAGATGCGCAACCGCTCCATCGACCAGGTCGACGCCCGTCCTGGCTTTGCCGCCCTCGACCACCGTGCTCCGTTCCTCTTCAAGGCCGACTAGCGCATTCCACTCACCACACACACACACACACGAAAATCATCATTCTGACACTACTGTATATTCCACAGAGGGTGCGCGTGCGCTCTTTAGATCTCTTTGACTTGCACAGTAGCCTTGGTGTCAGCCACAGCCGCCGTGGCCGAGATGGCCGCACTGTTCGGTGCCGCACCTAGCGGGCCAACGTAGTGTCTGTTTCCCCAGATAAACCACCATGCGGCGCTGAGGACGAGGAAAAACATAAACACGACCGAGGCGTAGTTGGTCGTTTCCGGTGTGACCTGCTTTGTGGTGGGCATGCAGAAGAGCACGGTGGCGAGGATGATCCAGACAAACGTGATGGCGTTGATCACGTACCCGAACCTGCCGAGCGAGTAGGGGGCGTCGAGGAGCATCTTGCGTCCGCGGAACATGGCGATGGCGATCGGTATCCCGTACGAGATGGAGAGGCAGATGGTGGCTACGCCCGTGAAGGCGGCAAAGGCGGCCGTGTTGCCGAGGTAGATGAGGCCGAGGAGCGAGACGACGACGGTGGAAAGGATGAGCGCGTTGAGCGGAATGTCGAGGCGCCTGTGCACCTGGGACCACCACCGGCTGCCGGGGATGGCGCCGTCTCGTGCAAAAGCCCACGTGCAGCGGAGGGCGACGGTGAGCGAGCCGATGCCGGCAAAAGCAAAGACGCCGAGGATGATAAAGAGCAGCCCAAAGCCGCCGGCGGCACTGCCCGTAGCCAGGTTGAAGAGCACGGGGATGGGCTGCCCCGCAGCGGTGGAGAGGAGGTCGGCCGCGTCCGGAGTGAGGATGAACAGGACGGGGATGATGTACACAAAGCCCGTGATGCTGGCGGCGACTACGGACCAGACGATCGCACGGGGCACCTGCTTGTCCGGGTGATTGACTTCCTCGCACAGGGACGCCACGGTGCCGTAGCCAGTGAGGGTGTAGGCAGCCTGAAGGAGACCGACAAAGAAGGCCCAACCGTCTGGCCATCCGCTCGAGTTTTCCCATCCGGCAAAGACAAACTGTGCATCGCGGCGGCCGTCGCGTGCCATGACGAGCACGGTGACGAGGATGATGAGGACGCCGGCAAAGGTCCAGTAGAATGCGATCGTGTTGAGTGACTCGAGGTAGCGGCCACGTACGCCCCAGGCATTGACGATGGCGGCGATCAGCATGCAGGCCCAAAAGCAGAGGATAGTGTGCCAGGGCTCGGGAGTCCACTGGTTGTTGCGGAAGAGGGAGATGGCGGACATGATGAGTTGTGCGCCGCCAAAGTTGATCGAGAGACAGAGTGTCCAGTTGGCCACGAGACTGACCCAGCCTACGATCCAGGAGGTGAGCGGGGCCCACTGGCGAGTCGAGATGAATGCGGCCCAGACGTACACGCCTCCGCTAGAGGGGAACTGGCTGCAAATCTCGGCGAGCGAGGCAGCGATACACAGCGAGATGAGAGAGACGATGGCCCAGCCCCAGAGAATGGTGATAGGCCCGCCGCAGGTGAGGGCGATGGAAAAGGCGGTGCTGAGACCAAAGGGGGCGGCCATGATGGAAAAGCTGAGACCGAGAATGGTCATGGTGCCCAGATTGCGCTTGAGCTCGGCCTGGTATCCGAGCGAGGCGAGCTTGGCATCAGCCACGGCGGCATTGTCAAAGGAGAAGACGCTCGTCGTCGGTTTTGGCGGCGAGGACGACATTGTGGGGGTTGGGTGATGAGGGGATAGGAGGAGCAGGAGGGAGCGAGGTGGCGACCGTTGATAAGGAGAGGGTATGGGTATGGTAGAGTACGAGTCGGGCCGTCTCTGGTGGCAGCTAGTAGCAGTAGCAGTGGCAGTAGCAGTAGCAATAGCAATTGCGCAGCCCGCGCCCGAGAGTGTGGGCTTGAGATGCATCGCATGGCGACAGAGGTGGAAAAATAGAGCTCAGGAGCTGAGCGTGGCATCGCATTGCTTTGGCGAGAGCGGGTCGACGATGCACGGCTGGCTGCATTGAGAGATTGCCCGCCTTGCTTTGCCAGTCGCGATCCATCAGACTCGGCCAGCGCAACCACAGCGATAAGCACACACGCAACGCAATGCACTGCAATGCACTGCACTGCACTGTCACTTGACTCGCTGTACATAATCTCACGCACCACCCGCTCCCGCCTCCGCTCCCCTGTCTGCCACTGGTGGTTGGGTTGGCTACCGTGCGAGAGAGAGTGAGTGAGAGTGAGAGAGAGAGACACGCCCTCCACATTGACTGCACGGACCAGGCAGAAAGAGGGACCGGGGACGACCCTGAATTTGGGACAGGACAGTTGGCAGCAGACGGCTTTGGCTTTGCTCACGACTCCCATCTACTCTACTCTACAGTACAGTACATCAGCACGCGATCAAACAAGCATGGCCACCTCCTCGTCTCTCACACGAGGCGTCGCAGCCAGGCATGGCGACCTCTTCACCACCGCCGTCCTCGGCCTCGGCACCACCTTCTTCCTTCTCGCCGCAGCCAAGACCCTCACCGCACACGTCGTCGCCATCCATCGCCAGTCTCGGCATCCCTCTCAACCGCCACCCACCCGCACCGAGAACAGCTCACCGTCAACGCCCACGCCCACGCCCACGCCCGGAAAGACCACAGACCAGAGCACCGTCCAAGTCACATACCCAACCACCTGGGACATGTGTGACGCCGGATCACACCCAGACCTCCCAAGCACCCAACCCGCCCCCGCCCCCGCCCCCGCCCCCGCCCGCCACAAGGTACGCGCAGGTGCGCTCCTCAAACTCATCGATGTCGTCGCTGGTGTCACCGCACGCAAGCACTCTGAAATGAGCTGTGTCACTGTCAGCGTCGACTCGGTCCTCTGTACGTCCCACTTTGCCTCTTTGTCCACATATCCCATTCCATTCCGCATAGCACCTCACCTCATTCCAAATCGCACCCAAACCAGTGCTCAAGCCCATCTATCTCGGCGACCTTGTCCATCTGTCCGCCTCGGTCAACCGCGTCTGGGGCTCCAGTCTCGAAGTCGGTGTCCGCGTCGTCAAAGAGCACCCCAAGACCAGCGAGAGGGAGTACGTCAGCCACTCGTACCTCACCTTTGTCGCCATTTCCCGCGGTGGACCCACTGTCTCTGGTCAGCAGCCCCCACCTCGCGTCCGACTCGCCTCACGCAACTCTGCTTCTCCCTCCTCCTCCTCTTCCAGCCGACTATACTCTGCCCTTTCCTGGCTCAAACGTCCCTTGTCAACACACCCATCTCCACCACCCGCACCGGCAAAGCCCAAGCTGCAGCCCATCATCCCAAAAACACCTCTCGAGGCCCGTCGTCACATTCTTGCCGGCCGCAGACGCAGCAAGCGCATCGACAATGCCAAGCGCGGTGAGGCCCGCGACGGTGTCTCCACCGAGGTCAAGACTCGCGTCAAACACGAGGTGCTCCACATTGCCAGCCTTGGCGGCAAGAACAAGGCCCAAGATGACCGCTACAACAGGCGCGGTCGCCTTTGCATCCAGCAGGCCGATCTTGATCTTGGCGCTGACCTGACCGCGGATCAGGATAGCAGCAGCAGCAGAACCAAGCAGGACATTGAGCTAGAAGCACTTGAACTCGAGGTATGTGTCTTGTCTTTCCTCCCGCAACTGACTGCTGACTGGCCATGCTGACCGCTCTCCGCTCTCTGCTCAGTTTGTGGTAGAGGCCTACCTGTCAAACGACCCAGCCGTGACAGTAGACCAGCAAGCTGGCCTAGTTCTCCTCAACCTGCCGGGAGACGTTCCTCTGCGCCACTCGCTAGTCGTCGTCGAGCGCCTCGCACAGCAGCTGCGCGAGCACAAGAAGGACGACTCGCACCTCGAACCAGTCTTTGAGCAGTGTGACGGCCTCGCCTCGCCGACTGCGGAGGGAGTCCGAGTCATGGTAAGCGGTGCAGGTGCAGGACCGTTCGGGCTTGCGCAGCGACGCATGTCGGTATTCTCGCCTCCCACCGCACAGCACGGCGCAGACACCCCCCCAGTCATCCGCCCTCCGTCCCAACTGACACTCACGCCGATCGACGTCTCACGCACCGCCGCACGCACGCTGCACCTCGTCTTTCCTGAACACACAAACAGCCTCGCCGTGCTCTTTGGCGGCCAGCTTATGGATTGGATGGAAGAGGCGGCCCTGCTCTCTGTCCGCCATGTTGGACGAGGACGCAGATGGAGTACCGTGGGACTGGACGGACTCGAGTTTGAGCAGGCTGTCGGAATCGGCGAGTAGGTATTAAAATCGAGGGCCGTGCATCCTTTCCTGTGTTCTCTACTGACACGTGCGATGCGATTACAGGGTCATGACGTTCACAGCCGTCGTGGTGCGTACATTTGTCCAGTCGTGCGAGGTGTACGTGCTCGCCGAGGCCGAGGCGCCGAACGGTACGCGGCGCACGACCAACGACGCACTCTTGACACTTGCATTCCCTCTCGAGCCCCACGAGCAGCCAGACGGCGAGGAGCGTCCGCAGATGCTGCGCCAGGTGCGGATGCCAGCCTCTTCTGCGCTCGAGACGTTTGCGCAGGTTGCGCCTGAACGGCGCAAGGGGCGTCTAGAGCTCAAGCAGATGCTGTTGCGCGTGTACGCATGACACGAGTCGAGGTATAATTGCATTGCTGTACTGTACAGTAGGGTTGCCATGACACTTGTTACACGGCAGGACAAGAGGAGCAACGAGTGTGCGACCAGACACGAGCTATGCGCATGGCACTGGCCACGATGCCCGTCCAGGCCTCTGTTGTTTCCTTTTCCGTGTCCGGGGCGATGGTTTCGTAGGTGAGGAAGATCGAGTCGGCCCAGAGTGCGATTTTCTCCCACAGAGTCGAGCGTAGCTGTGTGCGTGTGGTGTGGAGGTCTGCTTCGGCGCGGAGGAGGTCGTACTCGGACTCGGCGTCTGCGTCCAAGGCTTGTTGGTGGCGCACTGGTCTGCCGGCGAGCGCAGAGGACCATCCGAGCCGGTCGTTGGCGGCAATGATGCGGCGGTGGGCGGAGCGGAGTTCCGAGCGCAGCCGGAGACGACGGAGACGCAGGAGCACGAGGGATAGCAGCACACCGCAGAGGGGCAGGACGATGCCGAGACGCTCAATGCCGCGGCGGCGTCGGCGACTGAGAAAGCCGAGACGGCGGAGGCCGACAGCGCGCCAGAACATGCCGCTGCCGGCCAGAAAGGCGCTCACGTCGCACGCGTCGCCGAGGACGAAGAGAGCGTCGCATACCGGCGCGAGACGGTGCTCCCACGTCGCGCGGCGGGCGTACACCCCGTCCATCTCCCCAGCCCCAGCCCCAGCCCCAGCCCCAGCCCCAGCCCCGGCCCCGGCCTCGGCGTCGGCGTCGGCGTCGGCATCGGCGTCCAGGGGCGCAAGGCTCTGCGGCTGGAGCCAGCGGAAGCCGTCTTCCCTCATGTCCGCAGCGAGCACGGGTGGCGGACTGGGCGGGTGTGGTTTGGACGCCCGCATGCGCTCCATGGCAGCTTCAGTGGCAGCCTGTATGATGCGCGCCATCTGTACGGCACGACGGACGTTGGCGAGCCCCTCGGCGGCATTGTAGATCCCCTGGAGCGTGTGGGCGCGCGTGGAGCGGGAGAAGGTGCGTGTGAGCAGGTACGAGCCTGGATTGGTGAGCGCCTGCAGCCGCGTGGTCGGGCGTGGCACGTGGAGCGCCGAGTGCAGCAGAAGTATGAGCGAGTGCAGCAGCTGCAGGATGTACTCGCGTCCCTCCCAGTCCTTGAGGAGCTGGATGGCCGTCGAGCGCCGCTTGGTCGCGAGCCAGGTGCGCCTCGTCTCGCGCAGGATCGCACTGCTGCTGCGCGGTGCCACTTGGCCGTCGTCGTTCACAATGATACGCTGCGGAATGAAGGACGTCACGGATGGCAGTGCGTCGCTGCCGCTGCCGCTGCTGGAGAGCTTGGATCGCTGGTGCAGCGCGCGAGAGCCAGAGCCAGAGCCGGAGCCGGAGCCGGAAACAAAGCTGGATCCAGGTCCAGGTCCAGGTCCAGGTCCAGTGCCAGGTGCCGCAGCCTGGGGACTGCGTGGATGTGGCATTGCAGTGTTGCGGTGTGACGTTGCGTGGCGGGGTGATGGTGGAGGAGAAGCAAGAGCCGCCGCAACCCCAACCCCGGAGAATCTCAACCGGGCCGGACTCGACTCGACTGGACTGTGCGCAGCCGTCGGTGCCGAGTTCTGCTTTGTGCTGAGCACTCTTCTCGCGCGAGAGCAAAAGGGCGCACAGAAAGCACGCCCGGCCCAGCGACACAGTACAGTACTGTACTGTACTGTACAGTACAATCACACGACACGGAGCATACGGGCAAAGCAAGCAAAGGGGACTGGTTTCGTGCTTGTGGCTGGTTCTAAAGTACAAAGGGCGAGTTAGGGCCAAGGGCTAGGGCTCAGGCCTCTACTGTCGCGCTGCTGCTGCTGCTGATGATGACTTGGCTTGCTGCTTGTCTGAGGGTGATCGGTTGGCGTTGGCCAGCTCGGTCTTGACACGCTGCTCGATACGCAGCTTCTCCTTGTCCTCGGCGCTCATCATGCGCGCCGCAACAGCCCGACGCTCTGCGCCCTCCTCCTTGCGTCCCATAATCTGGGCCAGCGTGAAGCGCTTGCGTGCAGACAGCGGCCGGCACGCCTGCGCCTTGATCATGTCGCCGACCGACAGCTGCTCCAGCGGGTCGTGCACCAGGTACTTCTTGTGTCGTACGAACGGCTAACAGCACACAGCCCACAGCACCAGCGTTGTGTGTCAGTGAGCGGAGGGCGGCACAAGGAGCGTTCCGTTCGTTCGGCTTGCTCGACTTACCTTGAGCAGCTTGGGATGCACCATGTTCTTTTCGACGGTCATCGTCACCGTCTTGGCCATCACGCCGGCCTTGCTGACAATCCCGTAGATCCGTTGCGCGGGCATGTTGAAATGGACTGGACTGCAACGACAAGTGAGTCTTGAGTAGCGGCGCAAAGAAAGGTGGAAAAAATGTCAGATAGAGAGAAACAAAGTCGCGGTCGCGGTCGCATTGCGGATGTTTGATTATGTAATCATGACTAAGCGCGACTCGCAACTACCGTACGGTATCACGACGCGCTGTCTTGCTTGGTTGGCCCTTTGCTCAGCGCTCAGTCCGGCAGCGCTCAGTCAGGCAGGCAGGGCTCAGTCAGGGCTGGGATTGGGTCATGGGGACTGGGACCCTTCCTTGCCTCCTCTGCGCTGGGGACCCCCAAAAAAATGTGGAGCAGTGAGCACTGCGCAGCACCTCGGCATGTCGGCACCTCTCCTCCCTCCCTTCTCTCCACTCAACCAACACCAACACGCAAGCACAAGCATGGCGATACCATCATTATGATCGGCGAGCTCATACGCTACTGCATCCAGCAGATTGGCTACGACGGAGAGGCCGGCACCGAAGTCGACCGTCTCCACGTCTTTATCACCGACTTTCACCACCACCAATCCCGCCATCATGCTGCCCCTCCCCAGCTCATCGACGACGCCTACCGCGCCTTTGTCTTTCGCCACCTCATGGCCCACCCCCATGTCCACGTCGGCAGCCATGTACCCGGCATCCTTCCCGACCAGTCTGCAGGCCGTAGCTCCATCACCCGTCGCAAGGAACGAGGAGGAAAGGGCTCCAAGAGCGAGCACGTCACCGCCCCCGCTCTCGAGTACGACTGGGTCAACATCCTACCTCCACCCCACCCACATGCACACCACACCGACCTCACCCACCTCCAGTCCCTCTACGGCCAAGACCTCCGCATCGTCCTCTCCCCCCACATTACCCGCAAGATGCTCATCGGCAGCACCGACGTCAACCTCACAGCCCCGGCTTACAAGTGTCTCCAGCTCGTCTGCCGCGCACGTGAGAATGCCATCAAGAGCATTCATCTCGGCGAAAAGATGCGCTACGACCAGAAGACCATCTTCTACATTGCCAAGAAACTCATCGACGCCGGTCTCATCGCAAAGATCAAGGCGCCCGAAACAGGCACCCAGGCAAGCTTCTTTGTCGCCCACACCTTCCTCCACAAGTGTCCCCTCTATCTCCGCCAGCTCCATGCCGAGTCATCTTCCGACCCCACAAGCAGCAGCAGCAGTAGTAGTACTACTGCGACCGGTGCCTCGCACACTGCCACCAGCGCTCGTGTGCTCGATGATGACGCGGACGCGGACGACGATGCAGACCCAGATGCAGACGAATCGCAGCATCCAATAGGCATGGACGCCCCCACGGTCACCATTGAAGAGCAGCAAGGCATCGAGGACAGTGATGATCCGCAGTATGGCCGCTTCGAGCTGCTTTCCGACGACGATACCGCCGTCTGGCTCAACAGTCGCACTGACCTCGTCCGCCTCCGCATCTATACCCTATGTGCCGCCAACTCAGCCCAGGTCGTCCTCCGCGAGAGGCTTCTCAACCGCATCAAACTCCAATCGAATCAACAGCGCTTCAGGAGATCTTTCAAAACTATCCTAGAAAAGATGGTCATCAATGGCCAGATGCAAGTCGTCAACCTACTCATGTCCTCGACCAACAAGCTTGACCAGATCTCCAAGAAGGGCCTTCGTATCACCGAGAGTGGTCTTGCAGAGATGCAGGCCCTCCAATCTGGTCAGCCTGTCGATCCCCACCAGCAAGAGCGTTCTGCCTTGCTACAGCGCAAAAACGCTGCTCTCCAACGCGAGCTGCGTTTCCAGCAGCCCAACTTTATCCGAGAGCTCACGCTCGAACGGCGCACCCACGAGCTGATTGCCGATGCTGGCACAACTGGAATGACCCTCCGTCAGCTCGAAAACGCTCTCCACGCTACTGGCAACGCCAAGCGCACACTCGAGCAGATTGTACTCCGATCTGAGGAGGCCTCTGGTGAACCCACGCTCGCCGACATGCGCGTCAGGCAGTTCCACGAGTACAAGGGGCGCGAGCGACGCATCCGTATGTACAGCCAGCACGCATGGACCCTCCAGGCTGCCAACGAGGGCTTTCTCGATGACGCGGAGAAGGACGCGCTTGCACAAGCAGGCCGCTTGCCCACTTTCGACCCGCTCTCCTTCTACTCTGACGCTGCCGATGCCAAAGCCAAGCTGCTCCGCGCCTTTCCAGACATCAACGCCGAAAAGGACGTGTTTGCGACTCCCGGCCCATCAGGATCTCGCCCACAGCCCTCTGTATCGGGCAAGAAGCGTGGCCGACCTCCCGGCTCCAAAAACAAGAAGACCCTTCTCGCCGAAAAAGCTTCAGAGTCGGCTGGCAGAAATAGCGTGGGTCCAGCGGACGACGAGCCGGACACACCCGCGCAAAGTGCGGCCAAGCGTCGTAGGATCAACCTCGAACGGGGTCCCAGCCTTGGCCTTGACGACAACCCGCGGCCTTTGCGATCCTCTCGACTGCGCTCAGCCGCCCTTCCAGAGCCCACTCCTGAAGATCGGCAACCTATGGCTGCGTCTTCGGTCGAGGCCGGGGAAACCCCTCAAGGAACGGATTCACCCAGTGCCACTGAAGCGCCAGCGCCGAGTCTTCCTGCCGATCTTGCAGTATCCACGCCGATCAAAGTTGCGATCCAGAAGCAGGGCGAGATCAAACCTTCGCCCTTGGCGACGCCAGACCGAACCCCTCGTACTAACGTCACCATCGTCAGGAGTACCAACGCACTTGTACAATGCATTCAGGAAGCGGGCAGCATTATCGACTCTCTGTCTATCCCAAGAGAACTTGATGCTTTCGTTGAACGAAGCAAATTCGATACCCAGGTTGTCAACCTCCGAGAAAAGCGAGTACGTGATAGGGCCATCAACCGTGCAATTGACCAGGGCCTGCTACGCAGGACCTTTGTGCGCATGGAGACCCCTGATTCGCACCCACAACGCACCATCGTCTTCTTGCCAGACACAGATCCTGCCTTGGTGCAAAAGTTTTGCGATGATGTACGCCAAGGTGCGGGTGGATGGCGCCGCCCGACCGACTCGATCTCCATCCTATCCTCGACCACTGGTCAGGTCGCGCTCCAGAGCAGCGATGTCGGCACGATGCACCTATTCCGACCATGGAAACAGGACACGAAGCTGGACATGGCAGCCTTTGAAGCTGACGCTGAGCTCTTTGACTCGATGCGGGCCGCTTTCCTCATCCAGGAGGAGCCAAAGAAGCAGCACTTTGGCTACCCTCCAGGCGCAGCCACTCGGCTCAAGATCTTCCACCTGGCCTGCATCAACCTTGCCGCGCAACAGGCTCATGCCGAGTCTCCCTCCGCGACTGTGGACATTAGCTACTTTTGGACCGAAGCTGCTCTCGATCTCTTCCTGGCCCTCTATCCGGTGCGTGGAGCACCACAAGCGGTGGAGCAGGCTTACCACAACCCCACATTACGTAGCTTGCCCCTGTCGCAGCAAGATGAGGCAGTCCGGAGTGAACTTGGAATCGGCGCAGATGAGAAGATTGGAGCATCGTTGGAAGTCAAGACCACCATCTCGAGCTTTGCTGAGCAACTCGGCTCCATGCGTATCCTGCAGCTTTCTCAAGAACAACCGACATCGTCATCGCAACGTACGCTCTGGAATCTACCGGAATACGTCCCAGTGTATCACTGGAGCGCAAAGGGGGAAACAAAGACCCGTATTCAGACCTGCGAGGTGGGGCTTTCGACCGAGCACGCCCTCGAGTTTTGGAGCAAAACTCAGTCGCTCTGTCTGGCCAGTGCCGCTTTCAATCCAGTGATCCAGGAAGCAGACGAAGAGTCTGCTGAGTTTGCGAGTCTAAAAGCATCACGGTCACTAGTCGCTTCGATCTGCCTCAAAAAGGCTTGGCGACATAACTTTCCGTTGCGGCCCACACAGCAGAGCTTTCTGGCTCGCTTTCTGGTCCCCGGTCAAGATCCACCGGCCAATGACGATAAGCTCGTCAACCTTGCCTCCCGTATCTGTCTGGCCCCGACCCGTGTCGTCAAGCGCTTTTGGAGGGAGAGGGCCGAGATAGATGCCAACGGCACTGCCACCCGCCGTGTGCATGTCGGCTGGCCAATTGAGATCCAAGGTATCGAGCTCAGGAGTGCTGAAGTGCGCATCGAACGTGTCCGTACGATTTCCCGCCAGCGCGACGGTAGGCGCACGACGCTACAAAAGGCCCGTGAGCTCCGCCTCAAGCGCTCGCAGGGCTTTGACAACATGCTCCTTGAGGCCCTGGATACCCATCCAGCTGCCGCCGTGCTTCGAGACAAGATCGAACGGGCTCTGAAGAGTATTCGCAAGCGCTACGTCGATCTTGATCCAGGCTTTGGTGTTGATGAGACGCGCCGCGCCATCATACGCATCGTCAGCAGCGCCGCTGGTGAAAAGCCCAAGTTCCATCACCTCAAGCCCCCAGCAGACACTGTCACAGCTGCAGAGAATGGGGAGCGTGAGGTGTCTGAGGTGCCGTCGAAGAACGGGGCCCAGCGTCGACCTGCTGCGACGGCGGCAACACGAGAGCGTCGGAAGCGGTCATCGCGTCGCTCGACTGTCTCGACCAACTTTTGGACGCCGCAGAAGAACGAGCTGCTCCGTGATGCCGCGGTCATCCTGCGTGCGCGTGACCGTGCGCGCGGCAGAACGGACTGGACTGCGCTGCTCCAGGTGCTCGACTCGAGCGACCAGACCAAGGCGCGCGGATTCGTGCTGTCCCAGTGGCGCCAGCAGTTTGCGCGCATGCGCGACGTGTACGGAGAGGAAGGGTACCTGAATGCCTTGGAGCGCAAGTGGGTGGCTGTACACCACGATGCACGATCCCGTGGCCTCCTGGACGATCCCAAATTTCCCTCGGCAACCGATTTTGACCTCCGCCAACAGATCGAGTACCTCCGTACCCACGTGGATAAAGACGAGGTACAGGCGTCGCTGGAGCGCGCATCGGACCAGGCCATGCTGCCTCTCGTACTCGAGGGCAGTGACTTTACCTCCGACTGGGTGGACGAGTACCCGGTCCCAGCTGCCGAAAGCAAATGGGACCCGTTCTTTAGTCTGGACGGTGGCCATGTGACGCGTCGATTCGAGATGCTGCTGTCCGCTCCGCTCACCGTTGACGTGGTGTCAGCGCCCTCGCCGCCAGTTAACGAGGAGGAGCAGATTCGACGGTCGCTGGCCGAGAGCGCGGTCAAGATGGTGATCATGACGAGCAACGACCAGACGAGTGAAGAAGCCATGTCGGCGTTCTGCGAACAGAACGACGTCGCTGAGATCGAGGCGGCCGTCGTGCGTCTGATTGAGAACAAAACGATCCGGCCCATCTCGGCCGAAGTCACGCAGCGTCGCAAGCCGGGCACCAACTTTGTCTTTACGGACGAGTACGCCAAGGTGCTCGATCTGAATCTCAAGGCTGCTTCGGGGCCGGCGTCGGCAGAAGCAGCCATGCAGCGGTCTCTAGCTGCTATGGATGCCAAGATTGCAGCGGCGGGTGGTGAGGGTGCGCCACCGTCGCTATTTGTGGAGCCAGTGACGACGGACGGCGAAGCGGCGGCGCTGGTCACGCTGATCAGCGAGGGACTGATGCACGCCGAGTTGGATACCGCGCCGTTCGCCAACCTACGCGCGCACCACGCCTTCAATGCGCGCATACTCAACGACGAGGAGATCGAGACGATCCTAGCCGTGTCCATTACACCTGCGGGGCTCGATGCCGCGCGTGCGGCCTCCATTGCGGTTCCGGACCCACCTGTCTTGTCCATCGCCACGGACACGGACGCGCATCTGCGGCCGGAGCTGGACCAAGCCGGTGTTGCAGGACTCCCCGCGGCCCACTTTGTAAGTCGTGCCCTCGTTTTCCCCCTGAGCGCAGATGCAGTGCTGACCGAGTGCGCAGAGCCTGGACGAGATCGAGGCGCTCGTATACAGGAGCCGGGCGCCCGCGTTCCTCACAGGCACGCACGAGCTGCGCATCGTCTCGGCCCGCTTCTTGAACCACCACAGCGTGTTGACTCAGCCCGAGGCGAGGTGTCTCCCGCGCGCCTGGATCGACATGCACAACCGCCTCCTCCCGCACGTGTGGGAGCGCGCACTCGACACGGTCGCACACCTCGCCCTCTCCCGCCCCGGTATCTCGTTCACCACCCTGCACGCCCGCCTCGCCCCCGCCCTCTCGGCTGCGGAAACACTCGACCTTGTCCACACGCTCTGCCTCACGGCCAAGTTTGAACTGCGCCCGGATCGCCGCGCACTCTGTACCATACATCCCACCAGTCGCATCTGGTCGGGCTTCCATGTACTCTAATCATTGTCCAATTTCATCCCGCTTTTTTCTTTACTTGTGGGTTTGGCGCGACTGCTCTTCCGCAAGCGAGAGTTCGATTGCAAAGCGGAGGTCGTCGTCCTCTGTGTTGGGGCGCAGAGAGGGAGATACGCTCCGTGCCCCTGTGGGCTGAGAGGGCGCAGATGCCGGTGAAGGAGACGGCCAGTCCTGGATCGAGGAGGAGGGGGAGAAGGACAGGTGCGCAAATGCATCCTGGGCTTGGCGTGCCTCCGGATCCGCGGCTTCGTCCTTGCTCAGCATGAGGGCGTACTCGAACGCCTCGGCCTCGGTCAGGTCGCCGAGCTCAAAGTCGCGCGTCTGCGCGCGCAGCCGCGCGTGTTCGGCCTGCCTCTCTTCCCGCTCGCGCGCCAGCTCCGCCTGGCTGTCCAGCAGGTCTGCATGCATCTGGTGCTTGGTCTCGCTCATCCGCGGGCCCCGCTTACCCTTACTCCCAGCCCCAGCCCCGGACCCGCCTTTACGCCGGAGCAGAGGCTCAGCGCGGAACGCGAGCACCTGCGGACCGACAGAGGCCACGAGGCACTCGTGGTCCGCGATTATCTGCGTCACGCGGTACCGCGACTCACTCAGCTCGCCCGTCGCCAGCATGCGCGCGGCGAGCCGCGTGGCCGCGCGGTCGTTGATCACCCGCACCACGTCGCCAGATAGCGCGCACAGCACCTTGATTGCGCCGTCAGACGTGCCGGCGATAATGTGGAGCATGGTGATCTCCAGCGCCGTAATCGCGGCCGTGTGGGCGTGCAGCACAACCGACGGCTGCACCTGCATCGAGACCGAGGCCGTGGCGGGTTGCCCCCACCGCCCCTGCCAGTCTGCTCCGTCTGACGCGACACCCTCGGCTTCCCAGTCAAACAGGTAGATGGATCCCGTCGCCGTGCCGATGCATACAAACTTGCGCTCCGGGTACTGCCCGGGCCCCGTGAGCTGGTGCAGCGATGGCCCGAGAACAAGAGCGGGCACAGAGTCGCGCCAAGCCGTGCCGGACATGATGGGTGAGCGCGCGAGCGGGCTCGGCCCCGTCGAACGGTGCTGCGGCTGCCGTGGCTCAAAGTCGGGCCGGATCGCTGTGATCTCGTCCACTATCGGTGCGCCAAACACCGTGGTGACCACGGGCGCGGGCGCCACAGCTGCCTCGTCTCGCTGGATCGTGTGGCGCACAAAGACGCGCGCGCCAGAGTGGAGTGCGAGCACCGAGAACGTCGGCGCAGCAGGGCTCGCGTCGATCCGGAGGTGGCTCAGAGCAGTCTCTGAGCCGGTGCCGGCGGGCAGCTCGATCGTCTCGCAGCGAACGCTCTTGACCAGGTCGACGAACTGCCGCTGCGCCTGTATCAGATCTGGGCTTGGCTCCTTATCTGGCTCGTGGTTCTGCAGCATTTCAGGATCAGTCGCTTCTGCGGGTACGGCTAGCATGTCTGCAATCGCAATGTTGTGCCACACGAATACCTTGCCGGATGCCGTGCCAGCTGCAATGATGCCGGCGCGTGCGTCGTAGTCAACGACACATATGGGTGAGGCGACTTGCGCCTGGTTAGATCCGGCTGCGGCTGATGCAGTCTGGCTGGCGTTCGGGGCTGGTGCGGTGGAAGTGGAGGCGACCCAGAGAGGTAACGCACGGAGCGAGCTCCAGAGGCGCACTGTCCCGTCGTGGCCCACGGTGACGAACGTAGTAGCCACGTCGCCAAGCGATGCCAGCTGCTGTCGAAGGCGGTCAGGGCTCCTTCCTGGGCCGTGGACACTGTTGTGGTCGCTTGAGAAGGGCAGCGCAATGCCGAGGACCGGGCCAGCGTGGCTGCCGCGTGGAGAGAACTTGTGACTCTTGATTGCACCACGCGGGTTGGATCCCTGACGTGAAAGTGTGGTGAGACTGATCTCGCCAGAGCGGAAGCCCCAGGCAAGCATGCTCGCGTCCGCACCCATGGCCAGTGCTGTGACATGCGGACTGAACTCTAGGTTCGGGTTGCCGTTGCCAGCACCGTTTGCCGTCCCCTCGGCGTCCAGGTAGCCCTTCACTACCTTGCCTGTGAATGGATTAGAGCGGGATGCGACGCCGTAGAACTCAGATGCGGAGATCATAAACGTATGCTGCTTGGAAATGGAGATCTGATCGATGACAGCCAGCTTGGGGTTTGACAGCGTTGTTGGTGCGCGTGACTTGCGCCATCGTCGGAGGAGCTCGGAACGCTGCTGGAACTCGGACTTCCAAGATGCCGGGCTGAGTCGACGGAATGAAGGCACGGCATGTGAGGACGAGTGTCCGGGATCAGCGGCCTCAAGGCTGTAGAAGGTGGCAAAGGCAGCGCGCCACGTAGCATCGTCGCGTGCAACGCGGGCCCAGGGATGGCAAACGGCCGCAGCACGGGCAAGGGACACGGGGTCCAGGAAGGAGAAGACGCGCACGAGTATCTCCGGAGCGAGCTCAGATGCGAGCAAT
The DNA here is from genome assembly GCA_026413255.1 of Fereydounia khargensis. Taxonomy (NCBI): domain Eukaryota; kingdom Fungi; phylum Basidiomycota; class Ustilaginomycetes; order Urocystidales; family Fereydouniaceae; genus Fereydounia; species Fereydounia khargensis. Next base: position 33,164 of record JAOCZO010000034.1, read on the forward strand.
CCTGCAGTGATAGGCTCGTCATCATCGGTATCTGGATCCTGTAGCTGGACATTGGGGTCGGTGAGGCGTATCACGGTGCTGGTGTTTGGTTGGTCGTCGGTTGCCCGTTGCTTGCCCCACGCCTTGCTTGCTGGGGAGATACTACCGAGCGCGCCGCCGGTGGAAGCATCGGGGCCGGGATCGCGTTGTGTGTCATTGTGGATGGAGGCGCTGGATACAGGCGAGGTGTGGGCTTGTTCTTCAATTCTATTGATGTTCTGCGAGGAGCTGGGGCTGTCTTCGACTGACATAAACGGGTGTGGAGGAGGGAACAGTAGGGTGGTGCAGGTGAAGACGACGAGCGTGGCGTCGCTTTGTGTCAGACAGATGGGTTAGTTGGTCGAGTATCCCGCAACGGCAGGTTGGAGCCAGAGGCGGAGAGAGGTATGGTGTTGGTTGAAGGGGAAGGCGCAGCTACAAAGTGACGACTGAGCATCCAGAGTTGGTTGCAGCCAGCCTGCAGATCGCGACGCGTCCTGTCAGCATCAGCATTTGTAACAACGGGTGGAAAGCGCACCAGCCACCCCCATTTCTCAGCTGGATCCGAATCACCGATGTAGAGCTGATCGGGATGTGGAGGTCACCCTGTCAGCCAGACCTTCAGCCTTGGCCTACTGACGTCGCTACCAAGGATGTCACCGTCCATATCGTCGCCAGCAAACACACTGTGCTCGCACCTGCAGCCCGGAGAGCCCCACGCTTCAGCCAAGCTCTATTTTTAGTTCCCATCCCGGTGAGAGGAGAATCGTGCGGGCGTACCAAGCTAGCCTTCTACCTTACACCGAGGATCAGTCATCAATCCTCAAAAAAACACACCCAATCGTCGCTCGTCCGTGAATGACGACGAGAAAATGGGTAGAAAATTGTACAGATGACACATGTACTTTAACAACAGCAGAGACACACGAACACACTCTAATGTCTACGCGAAGGAGGGAAGAGCGCAAAAAGCGAAGCGACTGTATCGTGAATATCGAAAGTAGAGGACACCTTGAAGCTCTATTGGGCCGACGTGCTCTAGCTAGGTGCAGCGCATCTCACCAGGAGCGGCCGTGACTGTACTGGAATGCGGCAGGGTAGAGCCCAAGAGATACAGTATGTCCACCACGAATGCATGTCTTTGCGTCGCCAAAGATCGTCGTTGAACGACAGGTAGACGAGCGAGGGCATGGTCCCGACGCGTCCCGGATCCGAACCGAGCTCGGCCGAGTAGTCACGTGTTCCATATAGATAGAAGGAAATCAAAAGTCCCTACTCGGATCCGATTTTGGGCGAATGAGGGCTGAAAGAAGAAACCCCATGGCAGATTGCCCAGAAGTGGATCGCAAGAGGGCCTCTAGGCGCTGGGGCACGGGAGAAGGGAAATGCGATACCGGGGCCGCCCAGTCACAGCCTTGCTACAGCGTCACCGTCAAGCTACCACCACCAGCCCATCAACACCCATATCACCATCATGTCCGCCGAACTCCAGTGGCTCCTCGTCAGGAACTCGTCCAGCTTCATCGTGAAGCAGAAGGGCATTGGCCGCATCTTCTCCCGCGAGCCCAAGAACCTCGTCCAGCTCCACAGCGAGAAGGTAAGAAATGCAATAATTGCCAACACCGAACCGTTCCGTCCAGCACGCCAGCATCCGTCCCCAGCCCATGCCCGGCCCAGATTTGTCAACCTTTGGTTTCACGAACCGACAGCAGCACCGACTCGGAGGATGGGAATCGGAGGGGGACAAAGCTGCGCGGAGGCAGAATAATGAAAAAAAGTGGGGTTGGAACCACGTAATGCTCTGATACGCAATCATACAGCCGGAGTTCCTCCCCTGGGTCAACGTATCAGCAGAGGGCAGACTCATGGGTAGACGATGGTGGGATATTGGTCGATCAAATCAACTTCCGACAAGTAGGATTACGTTGGGCCGATGCTGTGCGCTCCTAGCTATGATGAACGGACGCCGTATTCTGACTCGCACCCTCTCTCTCTTTCCCCGTCACAGTACTCGGCTCTTACCCAGAAGAAGGCCATCGGCGTTGAGGCTGCCCCCGGCGGCCGTGGTGTTGTCATCACCACCAAGAAGTCGAAGGCTGCCCCCGGTGCCATCAAGGCTACCCGCACCTCGACCGTCCTCAAGAAGGGTGGCTCGCGCCGTGCTGCCGGTGTTCTCGCCAACACCGCCTCGGGCTACCGATCGGATGTCACCAAGGGTGAGTAGATATGCCACGGATCCAAAGCGAAGTGAACCGGCAATCTAGCGTCGGACCGACCTGCTTTCCGTTGGTTTGAGGCGGGAGGGAGGTGGAGAAGAAGGGCAACGAGGAGGAGGATAGGACCCACCATGCATCGCGCTAGAACCCGCCGGATATTATCACAAGAAGGTCTGGGCGTAAAAGTGATGCTAGATCAAGCTGTTCCCGGCGCAAAAGAGACTTGCATTTCTTTTGGGTTGATGTTCAGGGTTCTCCACCTGGACATCCGTCATCCGCAGTCGTTCGTCGGACATACTCTTCCTCCATTCTATCCCGGTCTCACCCGGTCAGAAAGGAAATTCGTCGATGCAGACGCTCGAGACGCCGGTCGTTTGCTTCGCTTTGGATCGCCGAGGGTTGAATCGTTCTCAGGCCGAATCGGTGACTGACTCACTGACTGCCTCCTGTCTACTTGTCTGCCATCACAGCTGCCGTTGCCCGTGCCTCGGCCATCCTCCGTGCCCAGCGCACCCGCAAGGCTCTCCCTGCCAAGAAGCCTCGCGGTGCCGCTGCCGTCCAGGCCTCTGCCTAAGCCTAGCGGGCACTTTGCATCGCCATCCCCTTCCCCCATGTACACTGTATGATTCCGAGTATGCGGTCTGGCGACCTCCATCTTAGCACGCACCCCCAAAATCTCAAACTATGAGAGAGCATTCTTGACTTTCCGTGCATGCATCGTGTTGTTTTACCTTAGTCGCCGGCTGTTCACAGACTTTCTTCCGATGGGCAGAGAGGATACAACACCGTTCTTGTTGGCGAGACGCGAATGGTCACGGAAACTGTCGCTCGGAAAGGCTCTGACAGGTCCGTAAGTTGAACTCAGCCTTGTCGGAGGAACATAGAGGCGTATGTGAACACTAGAGGGTTTCGGGTGTCGGGCCAGGGCGTTTGTTGTCGGCGGCAATGTGGCCTGATTCACCCTTTTTTCTTTGCAAGGCTGGGACAGGTACGCAACGAAATCGGCATGTGTCTACTTAGCATGGGAAAGCATATGCGTAACCTTCCGAGGCCTCTGCAGTCAGAAACAATGCACGTACATAAGAGACAGTACAGTACTCAAATGCAGAAGCCGTGGAATGTTACTGTAGTGACCATGATGCTACGATGGCTCGACGGGGGGAGGGGTAAGGATACAACAATGGCTCGATTAGGTTCAGATCGGCACGACGTTCACCTTACAGCCCTGAAACATGACAGGAATGACAGCCTGCACGCAGGATGCAAGACTGTAGTTACCTCTAGAATCGGGATGGGGACGAGAAGAAGGGCTCAGATCTGTCACATTCTTTCGAGAGAGCGGTAACCTCTACACTTGCAGGTTGTGAGCATCGGGGAGTCTGGATTAACGAGCGTGGGGTAAGAGCGTGTCATGATCGTTTGGGTAGCGGTTGGGGATGCCGCATGGTCGGACGCACGCATCCGTATTGAGCAAGTTTCATTTGGCATGCCCACGGTGCCATGACGCGGGCGAAAACTAGCGCCTGACGCCGGCGTACAGCTAGGAGCCCCACCAGCCTCAACACATGATCGCAAGGGTACTGCACGTGCATGGTACAGCGCAGTACAGCACTGTACAGCACGGTAAGTTGAGGTGGATTTGGGTTTGTCAACGCTGTGGCTTCTGCGCGCTGAATGTGAGGCATCTCATCCCATGGGTCAGCGAGGCCCCACGTCGAATACCGCCAGCGAGCCATCTATACCGAAGGACCCCAGGTCGCACCACTGCACTCCAGTCGGAGTGGAAAGCAATTCAATTCCTTTGACGAGAGCCACATGTGGAATGCGACCCTATCTTGTATTCTACGGGAGCCTCAGGTTCTATTGGGGATCAAAACAACCATCCATCAGTTCTGTACGTACAGGACAGTACTGTTTTCTCGAGGCGGGCAGACAGGCAGCAAGGTTGGCATGTGGCAAGCGAGGGGGCGCGGGGCGCGGGAACGGGAATTGTCGCTGAGGCAGCGGATTCCACTCTACTGCTGCTCCAGCAAGGCGAGGAACGCGTTTGTCTGCCTTGCCTGGCCCCTGCCTGCTTTGTCTGTCCTGCATGTTTGGGGGCCTTTACTGCCCTCTGTTACGGCCATCCAAATCTCAATTGCACACTCAGACACACCAGTTGAGCAGGAATACAAAATTCTTAATCCAGAAAATGCAGTACCGCAATCCAGTAGCCATACCGGCGCGTGCTGCATTCCAGTCTGCTGGGCCGAGTTGCAAGCCACTCTGAGCCAACAGCCAGCCCAGCCAACCATCACCAGTCTCGCTTGGCTGGGGATTAAGTGTGTCGGATACTGCGTTCCTCGACTGGCCTGCAATCTCAACCGTCTTAGATGCATCCGAAGCGCCCAAACGAGTACCGTCCCGCAGCAGCCTGTCGATCCCCACCTCGCCTGTTGACGCACCTCTCAACTGTGTCTGGCTGATTCATGAGTAGAGTTACAGTACTGTACTGTACAGAAGACTAGTTGCACGGTACGGTAAACAGGCGCCATGTCCATTCTCAAGCATCGAGTCCGTGCGTGTGCCCTCCCCGCCTTACCTTTCGCAGCCACCAGCTGCATTCTCCCTGCCTGCCTGCCTGCCTGCCTGCCTTGCAATTTTGGCCGGCCCTCCACCGTCGTCTCGCGTAGCCAAGCCCACCAGACCTGTCGATCCCCACTCGAGGTGAGGTATACCATTGGTTGTGCTTCTGAATCCGGTGTTCAAGCTCACTGGAATGCTCCGTTCCAAGTTCTACCTCTACCGTGGCGCTGTCATGTCAGTCAGAGACAATCGCATGTTTCTCGTCCCGAGTCTCCCCTGTGCGAGTGTGTGTCTCGAGGAGAATTCTTTCCAGTACCAACGCTTCAATCAGTCACCTCATCCCTCGCAATCAGCAGTGACTAGCACCAGTTGGACGGAAAGGTATAAGACGTGGGGATTTGACGTGCTTTCAATCCCCTTTCTCATCATCAATCCACTCCAGTTCTCTCTCTCCACTCCACTCTCTTCTCTCTCTCTCTATTCACTCTCTTTCGGCTTTGCCAAACAAACCCCCAAACCCCCTCAGCTAAAATGCAGTTCAAGACCATCTTCGTTACCCTCGCCGCTGTTGCCACCATGGCCTCGGCTATGCCCACTGGTGACTCTCACAAGGGCCAGTGCTCCACTGGTACCGCCCAGTGCTGCTCGCAGGTTGTAAGTATCTCTCTCGCATCGCTGCAATACCAGCCACGACTGCACAGTATCTCACCATTTCACTCTCCTTTTGTATCCCAACAGCACTCCGGCAAGGACGCCAAGGACGCCCTCGCTGGTCTCGGCCTTGCCTTCAACGACCTCCTTGAGGGCACCATCGGTCTTGACTGCCAGCAGATCCCCGTCGGTGTCCTCGGTGTTGCCGCCGCTGTGCAGAACACCTGCAAGAACACCGCTGTCTGCTGTGAGGGTACCGCCAACAACGGCCTCGTCCAGACCTCGTGCACTCCCCTCTCCATCAACTAAGCAGTTGCTTGGATCGCACACTTCCCCTGGTCCCGCCGCGGGGGGTTTACCCCACATCATGCCCTCTCCCTCCTACGTGGGGCTGGCACTGATTGAGGTGAATCTTTTCTTGTACGGACTTTATAATTTCCCCTCTCTCTCCTAGTCACCTCTACCGCATTCGAATTCCTAGCATCATCTGTATTCCCATCTTCATCTCATAATTCCTACACAAAACACACAAAAACATAAAGCGTCTGATGACTGTGCTTGCTTGCTACCTAACCAAGTTCCTCTTTTGCAACCATATTCAATTAGTTTAAAACTCTTTTCTTTTCTTATCATCGAATCGATCTTCTTGGACGCTTTGCTGTTAAAATGCATCGTCAGTTTGGTGTATATTCTCCCATGACGATGTATGGCTACGCCGACCTTTGCTTTGTGTTTGCTGACTGTGTGTCGAAGAGCGAACAGGGAATGCAAGGCAGGATGCTGATGCTCGCGGATCCGTTCAGTTGGCTATGGATGCGCGTCACGTGATGCATTCTGAGCGTGATGCAATCCAATCCCAGCTCCCATGCACGGCACCATCTTCCTGAACCACCCGTGGGGAGTCCTTCTTTGCCTCCACCACGCACGCGCCATGTCATCGTCTATGGTAAGTTTACACGAACGTTCTGAGTACGCCCAAAGCAAGCCCTGACTATCAGCTGTCTCGTAGATCTCCAAAGCGCTCCTGCGCACCGCGTCCATCGCAGCTGCAACTGCCGTGGTTGCGTCGCCCGTCTATGCTGAGGAGGAGAAGCGAGCCAACAAGGTATGTTCTGCCCCTCTCCCCTATGTGTGGTACTGTGAGTGCTTACCGAGTGTCTGGGCAGCTGTCGATTTACCCGGAGCCTGAGGCGGCTGTGACGCTTGTGCCTACGCAGACCGAGCTGGAGCGCCAGATCGGGTCTGCTCGCCGCCGAGTCGACTCGCTCACCCAGTCCGCACGATCCAGTCTCACGTCGAGCGTGAACAGCTGGATCGGCGTCGAGAAGCGCATCGAGACCCGCGTCAAGTCCCTCATCCCCGCAGACGAGCCGCTCACCCCCGGTCTCCTCTACGTCGGCGTCGCCACGCTCGCCGGCTCCGTCTTTACTCGCTTCCGTAAGTCCTCCCCTCCCCATCTACTGTGCTGTACACTCACTGACGGAGTGCGAAATCTAGGCGCGTTCCCGATCCGCTTCCTCACACCACCACTACTCGCCGTGGCGTCGCTCAACTACTTTAACCCCAAGCTCGCCACCAACGTCGGAGACTACTACACCTCCATCGAGCAGGCGCACTTGCCCGCCCTCACGGAACAACGTCAAGCCCTCTTCCAGCAGGCTTCAAAGGCCTGGAAGTCTGCCGAACAGTCTGTAGAACACGCAAAGTCGTCCGCCGAACACGGCCTCAAGTCCGGCCTCGACTCGGTCGAAAAGTCAACCGGTCTCAAAGTCGCAAACGTCGTTGGAAACGCGAAGGACAAGGTCGACGCTCAGCTCAAAGCCGTCTAACTTGTGGCACGGTTCATCGCTGTAGATCCGATCATCTGTTTGGTATGCAATTTCTACACTATTCTCTTGCACGAACGAACGAGCGGGAGCGGGTCACATCCTCAGCCGAGTGAGCACACGGCAATGCACGCTAACGCTAGTCTGGGTTTTGCGTTGCTCTGCATTCGGTGGCAGGGAATATTGGGGATATCCGACTCTGTAGAAAGACAAAGGAGAAAGAAAGAGTGTGGGAAGCGATCTTTCATTTTTCAAACAGGCCACTGACGGCCGCCTCGGTCTTTTCCAGCAGAGCACGGAGCATAGTCACTTCCTGTTCCAGCTTTTCAATCTGGCCTTCCTGGACTGCAGTTTTCGAGAGAAGCAGTCTGTTCTCGCGTCTGGTGGTTTCGAACAGGTGTTCGATCGCAACCATCTTGCCCGTCTCTAGTCTTGCCCGGATCTGTGCGGCGCGTGCGGGTGCCTGGAATGCCGGGTCCTGTGTCTGTTCGCAGGCACACAGGGGTGGACCAGCGCATCGTAACGAGTTGGTCTGTGTCGACAGCTCCCAGACCGAGCCGGTAGTAAAGCACGACTGGCGCGACGAGAGGTGCTGGATCGTCTTGCCCACGGCAGCAGGCATCGCCTCGTCCCCGTCCAGCAGCGTGCAGAGCACCGTATTGACACGCACATGCGTCTGCTCACTCGCAATGGCCAGATTTCGACTCAGACCCAACAGAGCATGCTTCTGCATCTCAACCATCCCCGAATCATTGCTCCCGTCGCAAAAGATAGCATTGATCAGCGACGCGCCCGAGAAGAGCTCCGCCTCATCCGTCATCTCATCCACCGCCTCGATCTCGTTCCCACGCCTGACTGCATGCGACTTGAGCAGAGACACTTGAGCCTGCATCGTGTCGTGGATAGCCACAAGATCTTCCTGCTGTCCGTCAAGCGAAAAGACGTTCATCACACAGTCGATCTGATCAAACCGCTCCTCGCTCGCCTGCACTGCCCGCTCGACGCTGAGCGAGCTCTGCTTGTCCACAACAAAGGGAAGAAACTCCGTGTCCGGTGCGATGCCTCGGATCGTCTCGACAATGCTGGCAGCCTGATCCGCGCTCCCACATCCCACTACAACCGCCCGCACGTTCGGGCCCAGCAGAGAATCGATCGTGCGAGAGACGGTCGCCGAGTCGTCGCCAATCACCAGGATGACCTGTCGCTCTCGACTGCTGGCAGCCACGGATGCAGGACATGGTCCTTGCTCTCCAATCTCAAGCCGGTGCGACGGACAAGCATAGTACGTTTTCGGCAAGTCACCGTAAGCTCGGAGCGGTAGGTGCGGACTTGGCATGAGGCTTTTTCGAGCGCCTCCGCGCCAGATTGTCGGAGTAGTTGGCTCGCGAAAGTTGGCAGACTCGTCTCGAACCGAAGAGGGAGTCACCGGCATGTTGAAAAGGACATCGTGTCCTCCTGCAGATTCCATCGTCGCGGACGAGTCGTTGCGCCTTCGAGGAGTGTGGTGAGCGTCGTTCTCCTCATGGACGCTGCTGGCCCGATGATTCTGGCTTCCGTCAACATCGAGCACTGCCAGTCGTGGTGTAGTGATCGAGCTTGGGGACGGGCGTGTTCTTCCTCGAATCTTGGTCATACTATCGGGGCTCTGACCGAGGCCCTTGCTCTCCGATGCGTAAAAGTGCGGCGAACGAGCGGTACCGAAAACGTCAGATGGTCTCCTCGCCTCGTGTTCGAGCCCAATCGTGAGGGGAGCGACTGTAGAAGATGCCAGGAGAAGCTCAAGGTGTGCGGTCAACGTACGTTCCTCAGCAAGTACCCTGCGCACCTTGAGAATATTGAATTGGTTGTTAGCAGCGATCTCCCTTGTTTCTTCCTCCCAGAGTACTCGCTCGCGTGCGCGTTGTTCGATGCTGGCTTGCTGGAGCAGTTTCAGGTCTTCCTCACGCATGACAATTTGCTCTGACAACGTGCCAAGCTGCAGTCGCAGGTGTTTGTTTTCATCCTCGAGGTCTTCCACCGTATCCTGAGTGAGCTCGAGACGAGATCGAAGCGCCTGCGCTTCTGACAGCTACGAGAAACCAAAGTGATGGTTAGTACGGAAGACCCCACGAGCTGAAATGTGAGACTGTCCAGACATACCTGCTCCCTCCAGCCTTCTTCGAGCTTCAATCCGACCTTGCGAAGATTTTCAGCATCTTTCTCAGTCCGTAAGGTGTGCTTGGCATCCGCACAGCTCATGATGAGCTCTGTAAGCCGATTCTCGTCAACTTCGCGTCGCGGGAGGCGGACTCGGATGTCATCGTCAATGTCAACTTGCTTCTGCTGCTGTTGCTTTCCAAACGTTTTTGCACTTTTGAAACCAGAAGCCAGGCCACTGAGCTGCTTGGAAAACATACTCAACGTTGTCGGGGCACGATTCGCGACAGGAGCGGGCGCTGGAATGTTTGCTTGGCCTGCCGGAACCGACGGACTCGAGGGCTTGACGGGTCGGACATTGGATGCCGGCGAAGCAGGATCCCGGTGGATAGGATCGGAAACTGTCGCCTCATTTGACGTAACCTCAGATCCGACCACAGAAGTGCCTGGTACTTGTGGTGTGACGGTGCCGGATAGCTGCGGAGTGGCGATATCCGGCGATGGTGTTGACGCGTTGAGCCGCTGGCCCCGCCGAGCTGGCCTTGGGGGGCGCTGAATAGAGTCTTGTCTTCTCGACTCTCCCTTCTGGCTCGAGAGTGCACCATCTTGATGTTGGTTGGACGAGCTGCTGGCCGCCTCATCCTCTTGCAGAGGAGAAGAAGGCAGAGCAGGAAGCGAATGCTGAGGGGGCTGCGTTTTAAAGCCCTGCTTTCGTACATCAGGCGAGGACATCGGGCTTGGATTGGTACTTGAGCCGATAGCCTCTCCAATGTCCTGCATCAGACCTCTGACAGAATCAAATAGATCATCTTGATAATTGTTACCGGGGAAGTTGGATATGCCCAGGCCTTGGTGTGATTCTGCGGTCGGGAGCGTTTGTCCGAGCGAGTATGCTTTGAGATTGTGCTTGCCGCCCTCGGGTTTGAGCTGAGAGCCAAGTTCGTGCTTTGCCCTGGTATCAACCCTTAGATGCCTGAGATTGTCTAGGTGCCTGGAGACCGAGTCGTAGTCGCTCGTCACGTCGGTCTCGGTATCTGTGATACTCAGTTGGCTGTCACTAGCGGAAAGAGAAGCGCTTTCAGACGAGGAGGCACTGAGACTAGGGTCGACTGAGGGAGGCGGGCTGAGGATAGGCTTGGGCAGATTGTCAAAGTTGATTCGGGTGATGTAAGTTGACTGTCTCCGTGAGTTCGCAGAGCGATGGGGCTGGGGCGTCAAGTTGCCTGGCATAGGTGGCGAACTGCCGTTTGAAAAGGAATGAGACCTCGGGGTAGGCTCGGTGATGCTGGCTGGACTGAGGAGAGAGCGGGATTCGAGATAGATACCACTGCTGGCACGTCTTGCACTGAGTCGATCGCCTGGACATAGAAATGGCTTGGTGGGCATCGCGGTCAGTGAGCTGGAAGAAGGCAACTCGGAGGTCTTTGGCCGATTGTATAGAGAGTACCGTTTCGTAGGAGGCGCTCCTGGAGACGCGGCTCCAGCGGGAATGTATGACACGGGCATCTTGATAGACCACCGAAAAGTGTTTAGTTCGACGAGCTCGCCGAACGGAAGGTTCTGTGGTTGCGGTGGAAGTGTAGAAGAGAAAGGTTTCGAAGTGAGAGAAGGAAGCCAAGTTGGTTGGATGGATAAAAAGAGGCTGATATCCAAGATCCCTTGGTGATCAGGGGGTGTGGGCCAACGTGTGAGAGCAGAGCAGGAGACAATGAACTCTTGTGCCAGTTGACTCGCTGCTGACACGCCAATGAATAGTTTGTTGACAGGCGATACCTGGGCTTGGGAACGGTTGAAGAGCTTATGCGTTTGTGGCAACTCGGGGCGTTGATGGCTTGTCTAGGACGAGACGGAAGTGCGAAATGAGTTTGCTGGCTCGCGGCTTGAGGGCGGACAAGGCAACACCGGGAATGGGAGCGTGGAAACAGTCAGAGAGACATGAACGGGACGACGAAATGAGTTGGACGGCTGAACGGAAGGAACAAACCGCAACTTGGTCGCAAGTCAGCAGTACAGGTGCCAAGGATGACTGTAGCTGGTTGCTGAATGAGCTGGCAACGGCTTGAAAGGCTTGCTGCGGTGAATTTGATCGTGATGGGAGCGTTGAAGGGAAGATGATGGTGGGAAGCACGAATGACGAGATGGAGATGCCAGAATGAGGTGGGACCCGAAGGGCCGAAGGGGAAGGGGATTGCATCAAGGTTATGGCTACAGTCTCAAGCTAACCCGACGGAGGGGTGGGCTCGCTGGTGGAGGAGGCCTCGACTGCACTAGGTCGATCATGTCTGGGAGAAGGAGGAAGAGCAAACAATCTGGCAGAGACAATAGCTCGGGGCCAGCCATGGGCATGGCCATGCTGTATGTAGGTCGGGCGTATGGGGCCGCTTGACTTTCTGGCGCATGAGGCGAAGTGTCAAACTTGCATTTTGCTGCACTGCACGGAGGCCAGCAGAGCGCTTTACGTCGTGAAATCTGTGGGACAACCTTTGGCTCTCTCCGGCCCGTATCATGCGGTGCAGCCTGCTGGTCTGGTGCTCAGATCGAGACGAGGGAAATGAGATGAAAGGCAAGGTGGTCGATTGAGACAGCAAATTAAGGGGAATCGGGCAGCATGTGTGCTCTCCGCTCTGTCTTGACACTGTGTGCGCTCTCCGCTCTCCCCTTGCATCTCGGCCATCCCATCTGATGGGTCGATTTGCCTGCTGCACTCAGCGTCAATACGTGCCATTCGCGCGCAGGAAGTGTGCGCAGCACTTTGCTCGCTGCTTGTTTCTCCTTTCGGTGGGGATGGAAGCCAGGCTGGTTGCTACTTTTATGTTGCCCTTCTCGGGGATGGATTCCCATGGCTCGGCCGTGCCGCTATGCTACAGTACAGTACAGTACTGTTCTGTACAGTACTGTAGTACATTTGCCATGCCATCATGTCGTGCATGCCAAAGTGTGCAGTTTGAGGTGCACTAGCGCAGTGTTTGTGGCTCGCGCCGTGAGTCAAGTGGACCCTGACAGCAGAATTGTGCATCCCCGACGCGTCCTCTTGCAGAGAGTCAGTCGGTCAGCCAGTCGGTCAGCCAGTCAGTCGCGTCTCCTGCTGAGCACCACGTCCCTCTCCAAGCTCGGACTGCAAATGCAGACGGGGAGCGTGTGAGTGGCTTCGATTGCAGAACAGTCCCCCCTCCTTGGCCCGCCCGCACTGTAGTGGACCTCCTTGCACGCATCCCAAGATCAGGAACTCCCGCCCCCAAATCGTTGTTGGGCCAGCTGCACGATTTGTTTGTACGTTTGCTGGTCAGCACAGGCTACCAGGCTACAAAACACAACCCGATGCACACCAACATCAGTTGGGCGGGGCACTCACCTGCTTGAACATGGCCATGGTCTCGTCCTCGCGCGACCGCATCGCTGTCACACGTTCGCTCATTTCGGATTGACGCTCTGCTTTGCGCTCCTCGCGAGCGCCTTCTCGACGCCGTCTGGACCGTTCCCGCTCTTGAAGCCTGTGCGTGAAATAAACGTTTGTCAGATCGAGCCTGGTCAATCAGCCATGGATGATCCAACACTCACGCCTTCTGAAAGTCGTCTCCGCCTCCAAGCAGCGTCGAGTCGTCCATCTCGAATCCGTCATCCTCCTTGCGGTTGGCAAATTCGCGATTGGCTGCGTTCTTCTCCCTCCGCTTCTCGATCAGCGCATCGCGCCCCGTAGCCCTCGGCGCCATCTCTTCGGCAAGTTCCCTGGCATCCCTGTTGGACCGTCGTCTCTCGCCCGCGTCCTGCCGCCTCTGTGCCTCTGCAGCTGCCTCTCTCTCATACTGTCTCTCGGCGTAGCTTGAAGCCGCGGATGCGCCTTTGCCTCCCCATCCTGAATCGCGAGCTCCCGTGTTGGAGCCACTGCCCTTGAGCTCAACATCCTCGTCATCAACGCCTCCCAGACGTTGACGCTTGCCCGCCCTGCGCTCAGCCTCTCGTGCCTCGATCGCGCCCCGTGACTGTGCATTGGTCATGGTATCTACGGTATCCCGAACACTGTCGAGGACCTCTTGTTCTTGCTGCGTATAGGATGCTTTGGCAGCAAAGCCCCACTTATGACGTGTCTGCGAGGAAGATGGTGCCGCAGCCGACCGGATCCTGCCCAGGTAAAAATCGTCTATTCATGGCCATTTATGGCCCGGAACCGTCAGCACTGCAAGAAAACATTGAGCCGTCTTGGACGATGGCTGGGCACTCACCAGGAAGTCTGCCGCGGTTCCACTTGTCAACAAACTTGTCAAAGTATCTGCGCGCATCTTTGCTGGAGATCTCATCGAGATACTTGCGTTTGGACTGGGCAAGCCACACTTTGAATTCCGCCGCCTTTTGAAAGTAGTCGTCTTGACTCAGTGGAAGTGCGCCTAGCTCTGCTAGCTTGGGATCGAGCGGAGCAGGTCCCTCGGATGTATCGGATTGGTCTCCATCCTGGTCTCTGTGACGCTCGGATCGACTGTGCCTGTGTTCACGGTCACGGTCACGGTCATGGGCCCTGCGCTCTCTTCTGTCATCCGGAGAGCGGCGCCTCTTGCTGCGGTGATCGTCACCGGCATGGCTCCTATCGGGTCGCCTCTCGCGATCGTGACGATCTCGCTCTCGGTGGCGGGAGGACTCGTGGTCCATGGTGAAAATGCAATACTGCCAGGGGGCGGGGCGATGCAACAGTCGTAGATGGAGGAGGAGGATCAAGGAGCGAGCTTGCTTGTGGCTAGCTGGACCTCCACTTTTCTTGCATGTCTACCGAGCAGTCGGTCACTTTTGTGTCGGCCGGAACGCGAGCAGAGGGAAGAAATAAAAAAAAAATCCCGAGGCACGCTCACAACCCTGAAATTGGGTGGCCTGGGCGCAGCGAGTTACAGTAGTCTTTCGCTCAGCCCTTTCTTTTTCCCTCTCGCTGGCTCTTTTCTCTTCCTCGGCGTGTTGCTTGCAGCTCCGGCGACAGAGACAAAAAAATTGCTTGCTGCTCTCTCATTTCACTGGCCCAAAGTGAGACACGCGCGCGCGTCCCTGTCGGGTTTGGGCTGGCTGGCTGGCTGGCTGGCCATCAACGCGAGGCGCATCACACTCACTCATGCTCACACACACGCACACGGACATGGACACATTTGCGCTCAGTGCCATGCCAGTCCTTGCGAAAGGATACCGGCATGAACAGTTGGCCGCATCTTGAAACGAGTCGTGCTCGCGGCAAGTTCCGATTAACCAGCGTAAAGCCTGTTGCTACTAGAGTTTCAGCACTGTAATCATGAGAGGGCGTGAGACGAGGTCAGGTGAATCAAGACTCTGAACATTAAGCGTAGTCGCGGCGAGAGACGCATCGGCTCTTCTCCCTTTGTCGCTTGAACCTTTGAAACAACGCGCGTGGGTGCTTCTGTGAATTCTTCTTTCGCCGCCTTTTGCCCATGTCTTCCCTTTATGCTACAATAATGGCTACGGTATGGCGTGGGAGAGACATTTGAAGCAAATCGCAACCCTATCTCCGTGAGAGGAACTCCCATCTTGATATCCCAACTCTTGAATCTGCACAGGAGTGGGGGCAGGGGCAAAAAGAAAAGAGGGAGCGGAGCGTGTGTGTGCTTGAAGCGCGTTCAAGTCGAGTAAGCTCAAGCGTACACTCTTTGCAGCCCAATCAGTTGGGTCGCAATACAGTACAGTAGACAGCAAGCAGCCTGACTGAGCCAAGCGCACACCCGCAAGAGCCAGAGAAAAGAAAAAAAAAGAGGCCAAAGCGAGCAAAGTCAACTCGAGAACCCTTTCTGGCTCTGGCTGGCTTAGCGGGCGAGAGACGAGAGTCAGAAAGCGCAACAACAGCCGGCAACGCACTGCACTGCACTCACAGCTCAAGCCCAGCCGGCAAAGACAGACAAGCAACGACGCCAGGTCAGTGGCAGGGCAAAGAAAGCTCAGCTCGCGCTGGCTGAGGCTGGGGCTGGGGCTGGGGCTGGGCAAGGCAGCAAAGACAGACAAAACCCAACGCGACGCCATTAAACTACAAGTCTAGCTACAGTGAGTTGGCTGGGCTTCAGGCTGGCTGGCCTGGCTGGTTGCTCGATTGATTGATTGCCTGCTTGACAGACTGACTGCGCTTTCCGCATTTCATACAGCACCATCTTTCTGCTGTTCACACCACACCAACCAACAACCCCTTCCACCCATTCAACCCATTCCCGCCAACTTCCCCTTCAGCCTAACAACCACTTGACTTGGTTCCACACTCCAAGTCTAGCGCGCCAATTCCACTCTTTGACCTTCTCTCTGTCTCTCCCTTTCACCTCCTTCTCTTCGTCCCGTTCCATGCCTGTCACGGCTCGGTCCTTTCTCAACTCACATCCAGCTCCGCCTTCCACCTTCCATTCGTTGCCGTGACCCTCTGCTGTCCCAGATCAGACCAGATCAGGCCAGGCCACTCACTGCTCCATCGCTCCGACGCATCATACCGCTGCATTCATCCTGGCATTTCCCACCGATCGCTTCAGCACCCTTTCCCTCATCATACGTGTGGTTCCGGAAACCGCCTGAGCGTTCAGTACACAGAAACACACTCATATTCATGCACACCAAACTATCGTAAGCCCACGCAGAGCATACCTTCGGACCACTTGCACACAGTCACACTCAAATAAACGCCGACGCCGCGCCCACTAGCTCCTCAAGAAAAGCCACCTCAAAGCCACCAAGCCTCACCAGCTGAACTGCCATGTCGAAACATCATTCTGACGCCAGTGCCGAGAATGATCGCCCCGAGGTCGCTTCCACTTCGTCCACTATCGCTTCTTCTTCCTCTTCACCCGCCACAACATCGGCGCACAAAGCTCCTTCGAATGAGCCTGCATCCAACTCGTCTCATCTTCAGCCAAACACCTCCGCACCCTCCGCAACCGCTTCTGCTCGCCGCTCTAGCGCACGCTCCGAGGCCTCTGCCAAGATGAGGGCCGCCCTCTCCGCCTCATCTTCCCCTGTGCAGCAGAGCAACGCACAGTTTGCCTCTCCGGCCGCCACAAGCTCCGCTCCGCTTGCTACTTCGCTCTCACATCCTTCACACTCGATACAGACCCTTTCTTCGGCCTCTTCCACACTTGGAGTACCTGTCCCGCCGTCTGCAGTGTCTCCTTCCTCTATCTCCTCTGCTGCCGCTCCCCGGAGCCCTACATTACCCGCTCATTTTGCTGCTGCTGCTGCTCCTTCCTCTCCCGTTGGTCCCTATTCACCAACGTTCCTGTCTCAGCCTGGGCCAAGCAACCCTTCCACCTCGCTTCCCGCCTCCGCTCTCAACCAAATGTCGGCGCCCCCTCAACCACACGTTGCCCCTGCCATGGCCGTGGCAGGCAGATCTCCGTCCCTCCCAGGGCCAGCCAACATGCCAAACGGCGTCGCCCTGGCCCAACCGCTTAATGGTCGCGTCCGCGCTCAGACTGCGGCCTTTGCCGGTCCGAATGGCTCCACCATGATGCCCCCTCCTTCATCGTACGCCCCTTCCACTCGCAGTCTCCGCAGCAGCCCTCAAATGCCCGCTCAGATCAACATCCCTGTCCCCGCTCTCCATGGCATGACGAGTCCTGCGTTTCCCACCCCCCAGACGCCTCACTCGCATCCCATGCCCATGAGTGGGCCCGCATACGAGCGTCACACTGCGGAGCTCACTAACTGCATCGTGGCGTTCCTCAGTCCTATTCTTCCCACTGAGGAAGAGTATCGGATCAAGGAAGCCACTCGCAGGCAACTCGAGCGTCTAGCCAACCGAATCAGTCCCGGCGCCAAGCTTCTCGCCTTTGGCAGCATGGCCAATGGCTTTGCGTTACGCAACTCTGACATGGATCTTTGCTGTCTCATAGGCAAGAAGGACGGCCAACCCACCACGCAGCACACTGCATCCGAGCTCGTCGAGATTCTCGGACAGCTCATCCGAGAAGGTACGCTTACTCGCTGATCCTGGCCGCGACTATACCCGTTTGTCCCATACTGACCTGATGTCTCATATTTTTCTTGCCATCAGAAACCGATTTCAATGTCATGCCATTGCCCAAGGCGCGGATCCCGATCATCAAGATCAGCAGGGCACCAACTCCAGACCTTCCTTACGAAATATCCTGCGACATTGGCTTTGAGAACAGACTGGCTCTCGAGAACACCCGCCTGCTGCTCAGCTATGCCATGGTCGATCCACCGCGGCTTAGGACGCTAGTCCTCTTCCTCAAGGTCTGGACCAAGCGAAGGAAGCTCAACTCGCCTTACACGGGCACACTTTCCTCCTACGGCTACACGCTTCTGGCCCTCTTCTTCCTGACCCATGTCAAGAAGCCAGCTGTGCTGCCCAACTTGCAAGCCATCCCACCGAACCGGCCACTAGCACCCCACGAGATCGAATTGAACGGCAACAACATTTATTTCTATGACGACGTGGCTACGCTTCGCAAGGAATGGGCTTCCCAGAACACAGAGAACGTTGGTGAGCTGCTCATCGACTTTTTTCGCTACTTTTCCAAAGAGTTCAGCTACTCGAAGGATGTGGTCAGTCTTCGCACCGAGGGCGGCATCATCTCCAAGGACAACAAGAACTGGAACGCCGAGCTCTGTATCGAGGATCCCTTCCAGATGGGCTACAACGTCTCGCGCACTGTCACCAAGGACGGCCTCTACACGATTCGCGGCGAGTTCATGCGTGCCAGCCGTATCTTGCTGAGTCCCAAATCGACTCGCGTCTCGGCGCTGATTGCTGAGTTGTGCGAAGAGCGCGATGACAGCCTGACGCGCGCACCGGATTCGCATTCGCCCCGGACAAAGGCGTACGGCGCCCGCAGTGCAGGGCTCGACTCTCGCGGGTACCGGGACGTGTATGCCAACTCGCGGCGGTACGATACGCCACCAAGCTACTCTGGTTTCGGCGGTAGCTTTGCATTCGAGCAGATGGCGCGAGGTCTAGGCCAGGGGGTGGCGTACCCACCCACGACGGCGATGCTCGCTCCGCTCTCGCGTAACCATGGACTGAGTCCGAAGGCGCAGCCGTCGCGGTTCACTGCTCAGCAGGAGGGAGGGCTGATCTCGTCTGCGCTCAGCGAGAGCGGGACCGCGTCGAGCTTTGACTATCCGCGCGGGAGCATTGGCCATGCCTCTGCGCGCACCTCTCCGTCCTTCAAGCATGCCGTGCCCAACGGGATTGGGCCAGGCGGGCCCGGGGCACAGGAGGCCTTCGCATACGGTGCTGAGATCAGCTTCGGTCCGCAGCAGCCAGTCACTACACGCGATGACATGGCCAACCCGCGCACCAAGACGTCCCGCTCGCTGTCAGAGTCGCTGAACAGGTCCATGTCCCTGCCCAGGCATCCTCCGAACGACGTAGACGAGCAGCTCGCGGCGCTCACCCTGCACCCACGGCCGTCGGACGCCTACACGGCCTGGGCAGGCGGGGTCGAGGACGACGCGGTGTCCCTCGTGAGCGAGGCGACCGCAGACGACCTCCCGACACCGCAGGAACCGTCTCCGCCGCGCAACCTGTCGCCGCGCAGCTCTGTCAGACTTCCAGACTCTATCATCGTCCAGGCTAAGAATCGGCGCCAAGCGCAAGCGGCGGCTGCGGCCGCACGTGCCAACCAAGCGTAGCGAAGCTACCACGATCGAATTCGCATGTGATGTAGTGGTTCCCTCTACTCTACTTATTAGCATACAATTGAAAATGGGAGTTTCTCATACTGCAGCAGAGCCCCGGTGTGGTGTGTGGACCTAGCCTTTGGTGGTCGAGTCGCTGTTCCAGCTGTCTCGGATGCGTCTGTCTGAGGGGCTGTTGGGGGAAGAAGCGAGGACCTCTTCGTCGCCGGGGACTTGAGACTCGATCTCGCGTGCGGTGTGGAGGAGCGTGACGATATCCGCATGGTCGCAGGGGTTAGCGAGGAAGTCGCTCTGCGTGTCTGTGGGTCAGTGCGATTTCATCACATCACGTGGGGTTTCGGGTCAACACGGTACATACCATAGCGAGCATATCTGCACTCGGGCGCTTCTCTGCATCCATCTCGGTAGCCCAGTGCAGGAACTGCTTGATCTCGTGCGACAGCGTGTGTGGGTTAGAGAGGGGCGGCAGTCCCATTTTGGCGGTGAGCGTGATAGCGCGGAGAGGAGGAAAGTCGACGCGCGGCGGGTCACCCTCTATCATCTCCCAGAGCACGACGCCGAGCGACCAAATGTCGCAGCGCACATCGTAGCTGTCGGCTCGGATCACTTCGGGCGCCATCCAGTACGGCGTACCGACCACGGATCGGCGGTGCGTGTTCCCCGGCCCCAGCTGAGACGCATGCGTCAGGTCCGACAGCTTAGACACGCCAGCGGGCGATAGCATAATGTTGTCAGACCGCACGTCGCGATGGATGATAGACCGGTCGTGCAGGAACGCTAGCGCGTCCACCAGGTCCGCCATGATCCGACTCATTACACCCTCACTCAGGTCCAGACCCTCTCCTACTCCCTTGAGCGCTATCAGATCCGCGAGACTCCGGTCAGCTAGCTCCTGCACAATCCACACGCTCGACTGCTGCAGAAACACGCTGTCGAGCGAAACGAGGTTGGCGTGCCCGCACGAACGCCACAACTCGACCTCTTTCGGGAGCCCTTGCAGACGCAACGAGTCGTCCGAATCGCCTTCCTCACCCGGAATCTGCACCACCTTTACTGCGACGCGCTTGCCCTCTGATACCCGTGTGGCAGCATACACTGGACCGCTGTCGCCATCGCCGATCATCTCCAAGTCTGCAAATGAGCCAATCGGCGGAGGCGGCGCTAGCACTCGCTTCAGGTGCGCCAGACGAGCCGGAAGTACCCCGTTGGGATCCACCGCCGCTGCCGCCACTGCCGTCTTCGTCGCTGTCTTCGCAGTCAGCGTGGATGTGGCCACCGCTGTCGATTCGCTACTGGCATCTGCATCAGGCTCTGATCCCGGCGAGACAGACCGATCTGACGCAGCCGTGGACCTTGCAGAAACGCTTTTCTTTGTATCTCTGCTGTCCTTTCGTCGCTCCTGGCGAGGCGCAGGTGCCGTCGACGCTTCATCGGCCTCGACACGCACCTTAGCAACAGGCAGAGGCGGAACGGGCGGTGCAGTCTGCAGGCTCATTGACGTGGGCATGACTTCATCGAGGTCCATCGACTGGCGTGCAAGCATCATCTCCCTGAATGAGCGCATCGCTTCCGAGTCGCCGCCAAAGATTGAGTCCGTGTCAAAGCCGCTTGCATAGTGCATCGACATGGGAAAGCGACTGACATCACTGCTGACACGATGCGCTGCAGGGCCGAGGTCCAAGTCCGTGTCTGTGTCCGCGTCTTCGCCGTTGATCCATTCCTTTGCGCCCCCGACGTCGGATCCCCTGTCCGAAGACACACGCGACGTACGTTCACTGCCGCTTTCGCTGTCGTCTGTTGGCGCAGGTGAGCGACCTGCTGATCGTCCAGTCGCACTGCCAATCGACATGGGAGACTCCGATCGAGACGCGGACGTTGACTTGCTGAGTTGCGACACTCTGAACCCTTTGCTCCATGCTCGCTCGTCGGAAGGCTCGTCCCATGGGCTCTCAGAGGCATCCATAAACTCCTGGTTTGCAGGCGAACGGTCCGAGTGATCGTCTCTGGATGAGGGTGACACCGCGCCGCTGTAGCGACTTCGATCTGACAAACGGTCGGCATTCGGTGATGGTGCAGATCTGTTCGAGGCCTGAGGAGCCCGGATCACCGGTCGAGGGGCCGAGTAGAATCCATCCGAGTTGGGCAGAATGTACTCTGGTTGGGCTCGAATGACAGGCCTGTCCGACTTTGGCGGCGGGGGTGGCGGAGGACCCAGTGAGTCCCGCATGGACGCCCGAGACGATTGTCCGCTTGCCGCTCCCCAAGGATCATGGTTCTGGTTTTGGCTAGACGGGCGAGAGAAGCCTGACTCGTAATCTGATGCCGGGCTACGCGGTGAAACGCGTCCGTACGAAGAGCTGCTGGGCGGACGGATGCGGGACGAGTCCTGCGGGTATGACCTCTCAAACGCCGATGGCGAGGATGCATTTTGCTGTCGAGTAAGGAGGCTGTCACTAGATGTCTGGTTGCGGAGACCGTGCTGGCCTGGTCGCTTAAAGCCGAACGAGGTACCAGATTCGTCTGAGCCAGTATTGGACCATCTAGCTGACGACGAGGGTGGATAGATACGTGCTGGCAGATTGCGCCGTTCGCGAAGTCCCAGACCGCGAGGCCGACCATGGTCGTCCGAAGAGCCGCTGTGCCCCTGTTGGCTTCCAGAGCAGCTTGATGCCTTGGTTGCCGACTCGAGCTTGGTCCACGACTCGTGAGAGTGATCACGCAGACCCGGGGCAGGTGAGGCAGTGTCGCTGGCTCGAGAAGAGTTCATCGAACTGCCGCTGGCTGAACGTTTCTCAGGGTGATGCAGCTGGCCAGAGTGATCCTGGTAGGACGTCGCACTGGGCCAATCCTTTTCAGGCACGACAGGCGAAGCACTGCTGCTGTGGCTTGAGGCGGATCCAACAGACGTGCGATAGAGGGAGGCAAAAGTGGAACCTGCAGACGGAGAATGCAGAGAAAGTCCTGGACTCAGATTCCGAGTGTAGCTGGTCGAATGTCCAGAGGAGCTTGCTGCGCTAGGCGAGGGCCAGCCGGCAGCGTCACGGTCCGATGAGCCTCGCCAGCCTTCTGAAGGCACCTTGAGCGGCGCAGGCGATGTTCGGAACCTTGGTGCGTCACCAGTCGAGCTTTCGGCATGCTCAACCATCATCGGGCTGACGGACGAGAAAGCTGGCGAGACAGGGTTGGTGAGGCGACGTGGGGACTGGCTCGGCAGCGATGAAATATCCGTGACTGTTGAGCTTGGACTAATCCCGGGGCTTGACAGTTCAAGACTGTGTGTCGAGGAGGCATACTTGCGTCCACTAAGCTGCGACGCTCGCACAGGTCGGAGGATGCCTTTGGTAGCCTTGGAAGCCTGCGCAATCTGGACGACTACTTCTTCCTCTTCTTCGTCATCAACTTCCTCGTCGTCTGTGTTGTCCACACTGGTGGCTGAGACACCTTGTTGCGGGTCTTTCCTGGTCTCCGTGGGCGGAGCAGAAGCAAGATGATTCGGCTTGCCAACGCTGCCGGACCGGTTTCGAGGACCAGATGGGAGACCGATACCGAGTCCACCAATGGCAGAAGCCAAGTCGCTGACTGATCTCGACTGCCTTCGGTGCTTCTTGCTGTCCTCACCTTTGCCTTTCGAGCCGGGAAGCGCG
The DNA here is from genome assembly GCA_026413255.1 of Fereydounia khargensis. Lineage (NCBI taxonomy): Eukaryota > Fungi > Basidiomycota > Ustilaginomycetes > Urocystidales > Fereydouniaceae > Fereydounia > Fereydounia khargensis. The sequence goes on from JAOCZO010000034.1 coordinate 55,841, forward strand.
CTGAGTAGAGACGTTGCCCAGTCCTCGTCAGAGCGAAGGTCTGGCAGTTGCGGGCTCTTGTCGATGACGGGAGTGAACAGGTCACTTCCGAGGTTGAAGGGGCTCTTCGGACTTGCAAGGTCCCATCCTTGCTCAAGGACACTGCTATACGAGGTGCTGGCGACTGAGGCCTTCCTTACCAGATCCGCGCCTTCGTTCTCGGCCGGGTCATCAGCTTGAGCATACCTGGTGCGCGAGTCGTTGAACATTCGGTACTGATCTGAGCCGGGTCGATGGTGAGACCCGAGCTGTTTGGACGAATTCGCTTGCGATGGCGGAGCAGAGGCGACCATGGCGAATTGGAGGTCATCATCGTCTTGCAGCTTTTCAGAAAGAATCTTGCGAATCTCTGCCGGGTCTTGTCCGAGCCGCGTCTCTTTCTCGACAAAGTACTCGGTCTGCTCTCGAACGAGGCGAGCAGCGGCTTGCGGATCTTGGCGAACGCTGTGAGAGTCCATGCCGTGCGAGAGAAGGACCTGTGCCCAGGATGAAGGAAGACCAGTGTATCCGTGTGGACCTACGTCGACATGCACGTTGTGGGAGACGCCGTAAGGTAGGCTGATACCGGGGTCCTCGCCGGATTGCACCGAGTCACGGGTGTTCTGACTGGCCCTGCTAGGACCGCGCGAGTCTTCCGCGTGCTTGATGGTAGAAGACGAGGAAGACGTGGGCAAGGTGGCGGTCGAAGTCGGTGTTGCGGTGCCACCACCCCTTGATGAGCTGGGACGGAAGAAGGCGGCATGGGAGTTGCTAGCGCCGGAGTGCTCCTGGCTCGTTCCAGGGCGACGAAGTCTGGCGGAGGGATTGATGCCGAGCTTCTTGAGACCGGCAGTCACGGTGGAGGAGGCAGCAGAGGCGGCAGATCTGGCTGAGCTAGGGACCTTTGATGGCTCTGCACGATCTTTGTCGCGGGTATTGTGATACTCGACCTGAAACGATCGAGGTCCGTCGTCGTGAAAGTCGTCATGGCGGTTGCGGGAGCGGACTTCCGAGTCGGACCTTTGCTCGAATGAGCGAGAGGCCCACGAGTCTGCTGGGGATTGAGCTTGAAGGGCTTCGGGCGGCAATTGGGGGAGATCTCGGTCGAAATTGATGCGCGGGGACTGGGAGGGCTGAGACCGTGAGGAGCCGGGCCGCGGGGCATATGCGAGGCGTTCCTCGGGACTGAGGTACTGGTTGCGCCCTAATGTGGAAGAGCCCGAGTATGAAAAGACGGGGGAATGGTCTGAATCATAGTAGGCTGCTGCTGAAGAGGACGAAGCGGGAGGGGGAGCGGTATCGATGGTAGGCGAGGGGCGGCCATGGTTGGGGTGCCATTTGAGCTTGGATATCTTGACACCATTTGTGGCTCTGGGCGTGCGCTCGCCCTCCTTTTGGGCTGCACTCAGCATGGGCAAGTTGCCCCGAGGGTGGTGCGGGAATGCAACAAGAGATCGGAAGCGTGGAGGAGAAGAGCTGGAGCGTGGTTGATGATTGTTGCGCGCGATGCTGATGCTGGTGATGGCGCTGCTACTTGTCTGCTGATGCTGATGCCGATGCTGAAGCTATTCAGGACTCCAAGTTGGCGTCGGGTGCAAGATGTGTGTGTGAGAGAGGCATGAGCAGGAAGGGGTTGAACGGCGCTGGTATCTGGTCGACTAACTTGACGTGCTGGCACAGAAGGGAACGAATGGAGGGTATCTTGTTCGATCTGTGTGTTGCGGTGAAGAGGAGAATGAGAGAGAGAGGGAGAGAGTGAAAAAGGGATGGAAGAGGTATAGTATGACAATGACGCAAAGATAGAGAGGGCGCAGGACGGAGAATGAGAGAGTGAATGATTGACTGTTTGATTGTTTGATCGCGAGAGGGGCCGAAACGGAAACCAACACTGATCCGCAACGCAGCGCAGTGCAGTGCAGTGCAGAGCAGAACTGAGCAGAGCAGAGCTGCGCAACGCAGCAATGGCCGAGAGAGCTGCTGAGCCAAGGTGGGAGCGCGGAAAAGGAAACAAAAAGAGGGGAACCCGCAAATCGCAAATGCAGGTCAGGTCGCCCGCCCGCCAGTCACACACACTCTCTCTCCTTCAGTGCCAGACCGACGGGCCCGAAAGAAAAAGGAAAAGGAAAGGAAACGCGGCCAGCAAGCCAGCAAGCCAGCAAGCCAAAAAACGCCCATGCACAGGCGCAGCACACTCGTCAGGCTGAGAATTGCGAGCACATGTCCAAAGTCCGAGAAGAAGAGTAGAAAAAGCCAAGCCAAGGGCCAACGAGCCACCAAGCCAGCAAGCCAGGTCCGGTTTTCTGGCTAAGCCAGCGAGGCAAGCAAATTCAAGTCGCCTGTTCTGCACCGTTCATGCAAGATGCAAAAGGGCGACGGAAGGGCGCGACGCACTGTCTCAGAGCAGCGAGCGCCAGTTAGGCTGGGCTGGGCTGGGCTGATTGGCAAAAGAACGGGCGAAACTGGCACCGCCAACACGCCTGCGGCCAGCCTGCCTCTGCCAGCCACCCTCCCTCCCTCACTCTGCCATTCACGGGCAGCGGCAAGCAGCGTGCTATACTGTAATTGATTGGACTGATTGCGGAATGAGCGACAGTAGCTGGCTGCAGCCAAGGCAGGAGCAGGAGAGAGCTCGCTCGGGTCCATGCCATGCCAGATCTTGCAACCTGATCTCTCTTACGTTGCATCGGCCTACTGTACTCAAAAAGCGGCAACCGCTCAACAGTGCATTGGCAGCTCGGATCCGAAGGCAACCCGAATGGGAATGGCACCCTTTCATTTCCATTCATTCCGATGTAATTCTCCCCTCGGGTTGCTTGGGCGGCAACAGCAACAGTACAAATATTGTTCAGGTACAGCGCATTGTATCACTGTGCTATGCTACGGCATAATCAAGCGTGGGATTCATCACAAAGCAAATGGAGAACTGACCCTCGGGACAGATGAGAGGTTCGTCAACTGGGAGTGGAATCCAGAACCCAGTGAGCAGCACGGAGCGGGTGTAACTTGTCAAGAAAGGGAGCTGGGATCCTCGCGGCCATCGCTCAACAACCACCGTTTCTTCATCGACATTCTTGAGCCTTGAGATAGATGCGATGGATGCTAGATTGGAGTTCTATTACAAATACACGAGTGACTAACTGGTTGGCCGGGATAAGTCAGCCGGGGTGGTGCAGTGAGCTTCTGGTGGTGAACGAATGTGATATGTGCGAGCTTGTTATGCTTCGCGCAGCTGCTTGCGCAGAATGTCTCGCTGTTCCTTGGAAACCTGTGTTGTAGGGGAAGGGGGACAGGGGGTCAGCTCCGGGTACGGGAGCGTCAGAAGAGAGAGGACTGTGCTCACCTTCCAGTAAAGGTCCTTCTTGTTGATGTGTTCTTCGATACGAAGGTTGGAAGGCCACGTCTCTGGCGATTCTGTCGCCTTGCGAGTGAGGTACTGTGCGACAGTCTCTGTCTTTTGGGCGGTGACAGCAGGCTTGGACTGCTGGGCAGCAGCCTTGGGCAGGCGGAGGGCCGACAGCTTGTCTGCCGAAAGTGGCTTGACCTTGATGAGGAGTGATGGTGATACCCGCATGTTGCCTTGTGTACGTGTTTTCAGGGGATGAGGAGTGGTTGCGATGGTGGAGACGGCGTAATGGTGATGGTCCGAGGTGCGATGCAGAAAAATGACAAGGAATCAGAAAAAAAAGTGCTGAGCCACATCACCCGGCCGACAAGGTGCTGCCCCTTTTCTTTGGCACAAGCGACTGCTGGCTTGCTGGCTTGCTGGCTTGCTGGCCAGGCTAGGCTAGTTGGCTTGGCTGCTCTGCTCCACTTTTGGGAACGCGCTTTCTTCGACTCGGTTGGACGGTGCGTGCATCAATCATACGGTGCGGTACGGTAACCACAGTCTGCGCTCAGTTCCGCTCTCCACTACCACCTTACCACCTTACTTCCGTCTGCACAGCGTCATGTCCTCTCAGTCCCAGGAGGATATCGAGTGAGTATAGCAACCCGGCCTCAGTTTCCTTCACATGTTAAACTGAAACAACTTGCTCTTCCCTCAATCAGGCAGATCGTAGCGATCACAGGCTGCAACCCAGCCCAGGCTACACAGGTGCTCTCCAAGTACGACAACAATGTAGAGCGCGCGATCAACTCCATCTTTGACGATCCAGAACAGTTCAATCGTCCTCATCCGCCCCCCTCCACCTCAGAGGCAAACGCTGTCGTACCATGGACTGGTGGCAACAACCTCAACAACAACAGCAATAACGCCATCACCTCCAATACCTCCACCAACAACGCCGCAGCCGCAAGCTACGATCCGCACCAGGAGTGGTCCAAACCACCAGGGCAACCACCATCACGGCCACAGACTCACACCAATACTCACTCACAGCAGCAGTCGGTCACATTCAAACAGCCCTGGGAAGATGCTCCTCCCTACTATCAGGGCCAAGGTACGTCCCTATTCTCACTCACATTGAGCTCAGCACTGATCTCTCCATACCGGAAACTGATACACTGACTCTACTAGGTGGTCAATCCAATGATATCATCGATCTCACAGGCGGAGCAGGCGACGACGACGAGGATCTTCAACGTGCCATGGCAGCCTCACTTCAAGAGCAACACCACAGCCAGCAACCGGGATACTACTCTCACTCCTCACAACCGGGCCAAGACACATCGGTGGGGCCCCTGCAACAGCACGGAGTGAGTAACGACAATGGGCATCATCCTGCTGCGATAGAGAGCACGTCATCGGACAGTGATTGGGAGATTGGGAGACTTGCCAAATCCCGAGCATTCGGTCCCAGCTACAGAAAGAGAACAGCAGCTGCTCCGCATCGTGCATCAGAGCCCGAGCCAGAACGAAAGCATCCACCAGTGTTATGTGACGCAGCAGCAGCAGCAGCATCCTCATCCTCCTCCTCAAGGTATTCCTTGCGCAACCGCAACCGCATCACAAAACCAAACAAGGGACTGCCCGAGCCGGCCAGAAACTCCTTATCTGCATCTGAGCTGTCGTCTCACACCACGTCCTCATCGCGCGCGAGAGGATCTCGCCACGCCACTCACACTTATGGCCGCAGAGGCTCTCGCAGAGCTCGAAAGCAGAGCTTGTCCTTGGAAGGGTGGGATAATGTGGGCATCATTTTCCTTTTCCTTGACGTGTTTCGCTCTCGACTTGCTCATTTGACAGCCAACATGCGAGCATTGTGGCACTGCGGCTTTCTGGAGGGAGAAGTGCAAAGGGGGCGAGACCCCTTAACAGAAGTGAAGACGAGCAAGCCCAGTGCCGTCATCACCGTTGTCCTTTCGTTCATACATCCGCCATTCTGACGCTACAGGTTACTGACAACAGACGTGACTTGCCCTCCTTGCTTATCGGCAGAATAACAGTCTTTCGGAGGACGAACAACTTCGACAGGCTCTCGAGGCCAGTGTGCAAAGCCTACCGGGAGGTCTCAGGCAGGAAGCTTCCGGCTCACGGACACCTGTCATTCCACACCATCTTGAAGTAGGAGAGCACAGCAAGCGCAAACCAGGTGCACCCGTTGCTCTTGTCGCGCCTTTCGCCTCGATCGAAATTGCAGCTGCGATGCTTCAGGCTTTTGCTTCTCTAACTCAGGTGCGACATGCTTTCCTGGCTTTCCAGCCAGCGGACGAAAGAGCAGCGGATCTCGTCAATTACTGGAAAGGCGTCTCTCCGCCCGAAGCGGACGGGGGGTCCCTCAGTGGTATGGATCCCTCCCGAAAGATCAGCATCGACATCTGTCGCCGTGTACAGACGCTCTTTGCATTCATGAACGAGACGGAGCGTGGAGCTTGCATCGTGAGGGATGTAACATCATTGACGCCAACAAATATTGTTGCTCTTGGGGCGGAAAACGCCAACCCGGTGCGGCTTGCGAGTCTCTACTACGAGTTTCTGACTGAGGCGTTCCTCCAGGCGTCACACTTGCACGCCACACTGGCGATACCTGCGACCGAAGACATTGGAATTGATCTTGAAGAGGCCCGCCGAAACTTTATCAACGAACGATCGAGGTGAGTCGCGACAGTATTACAATCTAGACATTTCTCCCGTGCTGACGTGCTTCATCTTTTCTACCTCACTGCCCAGTATCTTCCAATCCTGGGGTGCCAGCGCATTGAATGCTCCGCCGACACCGGTAGATGGACAGGAGCCGGGATCAGTGCCAGCGCCGCAAAGCATTCCAGTTGCCAAAACATACTTGGGGCTTGTGCACGATTCTGTCAATCGAGACGTCTACTCGTGCCTACGATCTGCGCTTGCCGCGGACGGTGAGGCAGCCCTTATGACTGACGCCGCGCAGGTGTTGTGCCTCAGCGTTGTGCATCGGACTGACGAATCACTGGAGCGCTTCTCGGTCGACGAGACGTTGTACGTGGATCCGTTCATGTGGGACAAGCGCGGCGGAGTCCGCCTTGATTCGGAGATGCAGACGGGCGCGGTGGCGGGTTTGAACGAGTCGCTACGGGAGCTGGAAGCACGCAAACGCAAGCTGAATGGCGATGGCGGCAAAGACACCAAGACGCTGCTGCAGGCCTCGATCCAGTATTTCGAGGAGCTCGCGATCAGCCCGGACGACGAGGTGCGTGCTGCGGTGCAGAAGGAGGCGGGACCGCAGTTGCGCAACGTGGTCGCTGAACTTGAGGCTGAGCTGGAATCCACGGACGAGGCGATCGCGTCGATTACGACACGAGTGAGGGGTATGCGAGCCGAGGCGAGGGAGAGAGCCAAGGAGGAGGCACTGAAGCCTGAGTGGCGCACAGTAAGTTGTGGTTCAGCCTGTGCTTTGCGTGTGACATAGGAAGAGACGCTCTGACCAGTTTGACTTGGCCTTTTGGCAGATGGAGTACCGGTTACAAGCGGTTCTTGTGCACGAAGCGCGACGAATCTATGCGTATACGCGGCAAGCAGACGGGCGATGGTGGCGGATCTGCGATGGAGCTGCGACTGAAGTCACTCTGGATGAGGTCCAGGGCGACAAGATACAGGATCGCGACTCGAGTGGAGTGTTCTGGATCTGCTATGCCAAAGTGGACGCGGATGCTGCTTCTCAAGACGAGCCATGCCCGGAGACGACCAAGGTGAGCGGTTGATACTCTACGCTAGCGTTTGAGCCAGGTTGATTGCGTTGACTGACACAGGTACGCTGGTTGCCTACCAGGCTGGTATCGCTGAGGACAACCTCACGTTCCAATCCGAGCTGCTGTCTCTGGTGCGCTCGGACGCAGCGTCACGGGCGACTAGCGACAGGGCGGAGATGGACCAAGGGATAGATGCCGGTACCGATACTGATGCTGTCGCGGCCAGTCAGGACAGGGGTACGCTGGCTGATGAAGAGGACAATGGCGGGGCCGCGTGACATGGACACGCCGCGTCTGCCAAGCGAACCCGATCCCGACAAGAGGGAAAATGGATTGGCGGTCGCGATGGTCGCGATAGCCGAGTTGGGCTGGGCCTCGCGTGGGATTGGCGCCAGACACGGTATGGAACTGGGTTGCTTGTACAGTACAGAACAGTGACTTGTGGCCTCGATTGACGCCTCTGTCGCTTGATTAATTCCGGCAAGTAGAGTAAGAACGTGATCACATTGAATTGAGTGTGTGCGGAACCAGAAGATTGATCCATGCTATCGCTCTCTACCGTACCGTACTGTACTGTACTGTGCAGTATGGTTGGTTTCAGCAGTTGTCAAAAGGCCTGTCGTGACAAGGGCCGCCTCGGAAAATAAAATAAAGGGGAAAGACAAAGAAAGAGCAAATCATTTGAAAAGCACGAGGAAAGAAAGCTGCATAAGTGAAGAACAAACAGGCTCGGCGGGCCGGACGCGCCTGACGAGCGTGAGAGTGGGAGAAAGAGTGGGAGCGAGGCGGGACTGAGGATGGGACTTGGGGGCTCTGCGCGTGTCTGGCTGGCCGGCTGCCTTGGAAACTCGCGACGAGCAGGGCTGGGCAGGTTGCAGGCAGCAGGCAGGTTGCAGGCAGCAGGTTGCAGGCAGCACCCTCGATTGCATTGGCTCCTGCAGCTGTCTGCCATCTGCCATCTGCCACCTGCCACCCGTCAGCCCCTCTCTCTCTCACCCGCTCTCGCCTCTCACCCTGAATTGTCTGAGCGCCCGCAGAGAGACGCAGTCAACCCGCGTTGGCCAGACTAGGTAGGCTTTGCAACTACTGTAAACTTTCTAACCCTCTGCCTCTGCCCCTGCCTCTGCCTTCTGCCTCTGCCTTCTGCCTCTGCCTCTGCCTCCGCTGCCTCGCGTGTCTTCTTGGCTGGCCTGGCCTGTCCTGGCTTGGCTTGGCTGGCAGATCACTTTGTTGCATGTGCTCAGTCTCTCCACCATCACCACCACCACCACCACCACTCACCACGATTCCCCGCCGCCCTTCTCGATACCACTATCATCTCATTCCCATTCTCCGCATCCCTTTTGTAACGACTACCCTTCTCCTCTCTCCCGCGACCATCTCTCATAGCCTCTTAGCCTCCCTTCGCAATCCGTCCATCCATTCGCACCGCATTAACGTCCATCAACCACCTAATCGTCATGACCAGCCCATCCGCACCCAGCTCTTCTTAGGCATCCTTCCTTTCACACCACCTCGTCACCTTCTCGTCGCTCGTTGCTGGTCCATGTCACCTAGTCATATACGCCCGACATGTCCTCATCATCCTCCTCGTCATCGCGACGCCAGTCCAACCACATGGGGCTCGGCTCTCCGCATCTCGACCTCCCATATACCCAGCAGCCCACCAACCTCCAGTCCACTCCTCGTTTCCCCTCTCCAGCGCTCCCTCCCTCCGATGTCGAAACCACAAACTGGAACGCCGTCAAGATGCTCGCCAGCAAGTACGGCATCACTCTCAGAAACACTGCCGACGAATACAACTCATCACCTCCCGACCGTGACGCCCACGCTTCCCACTCCCCAAATCCAGACTCGGCTCCCCTCGAGTCGCAGGATCTAGGCGTCGGTACTCCCTTCTCCATCACAGCTACGCGTCTTGAGGGAGGACGCTTCATCTACAGGTTCAAATGGCGAGGTAGCGCCTCGCCTCAGCCCTCTGACCGCCCTGCCCCTAGCACCGACTTTGGTCCCCTCCTTGACCCCGCCGCATCGACCGCTTCATCCACCTTTCCCCGGTCGAGCTCCTCTGGTGCCGTCGCCTCTACCAACGAGTCTTCTGCCACCGAGGGCTCCAGCAGTCTCTTCCGCAAGTCAGGCAACCTCATGCTAAAGAGCTCCCGCTCCATTCCCGTTCTCAGGGGAAATCGCTCAACTGCCTATGGCCGCTCTCTCCTCCCAGCAACCCAAGTGCCAACAGCAGCCTCGTCAGCCAACCCCGATCGAGGTCTTCTCTGGAACCCATTAGCGCCTCCCGTCAACACAGCTGGTCCTTCTCTGCTCCAAGTGCCGCCCGCCTCGGTCTCCATGGCACGAGCCGAAAGCACTCCTGTCAGTGGCCTCTATGCTCCACGAAATTGGTGGACAGGGCGTCTCGAGGAGGGAGACGTCCTTGGTGCCATTCTTGGGCTACGACAGGAGGAGCTTTGGGTCTCGGCCGCTTCTCAACCAAGCAGGCATACCGGCTCTGATCAGCAGCCATCATCGTCTCAGTCAGTCACAGCCTCGCCAAATGTTGCCGCGCGATCCAGTGAGACCATCAGCAACACGCTTGGAACCAATGCCCAAGCAGCTGACCTCTCAGCGCATGGCTCCCAGTCATCCGACAGCCGCAACAATTTCAAAGTCTCTCCCTTTGGCTCCGACGTATTGCTCAAGTCAGACTGGTCTTCGGAGCATCACACTCCCACACTCTCCAATCCAAGAGAGGGGCTTCAGCCTCCATCCAAGCGCCGACAGGTCAACTTTGTCGAACATCCAACCTCACCCGGCGGTCACATCCTGCCAGAGTTGGACTTTGGCAACAAGTTTGCCAAGTCGCCCCGCTTGCATCAGCTTCGCGAACAGCCTTCATTCGCTTCTACCGCATCCGACTCAACCGCCCGCGCTCCGGCTGATGACGAGGACGATCAGGCCAAGTTCCCACCTGAGCTTGTCCCGCATCTCAGTTCCAGGCGCCAAGATGGCACCTTCCCGGATACCTTCATCTTCGACGTCCTCCAGCACTACCGCCACCCATCCAGCCGAGAGCGCAGCCAAAGCTGCTCTTCCCTTGATAACCAGACCCGTGCAGAGGGCAAGTCCTTCTCCGCTCACCGCAGGCTTCAGTCCGCAGAGCTCATCAAGTCTGCGGCCAGCGGTCAGTCATCTAGCGATGCCCACAAGAATCTAATCGCTGAAGCCCAGGCGCTGCCCACCTCGGCTGCTCCCGGAGATGATCCTCGATTCGCCATCTGGGCTGTCCGCAGTGAGACCGACAGTGGCACCTTCATCCTCTCCGGAAGGGACGGCGAGACCAAGGATCGCGCGTCGATCAGGCTTGACCCTTCCGCTCGCAACTCTGTGCAACCGACCAGTGGCAAGCGGCGAAGCGTAAAGACTGGCTCTGGACCATCCAAAGGCTCGGACACGCCATCTTCAGAAGGCTCATCACGACAGTCATTGGGTCTGGGCAAGTCCAGCAGCTCCAAAGCCGCCTCGTCAGCTACCGAACAGCGCGACTCGGTCCTATTCCCTCCTGGAAAGCCCGTCATGCTCGCAGCGACTCCAGCACGTCTCGTTGCTGAGATCACCTCGGAGATTGATCAACGGCTGCTCACAGACTTCTTTTACACCTTCCGCGAGTTTCTCGATTCCCTCGAGCTGCTTCGCCTGCTCACTCTTCGGTTTGACTGGGCGCTTCAAGAGGCTTCATCTGCCCAGGACGAGGCTCGAAGGCGCATTGTCCGCGTGAGAACGTATGTTGTGATCAAGCACTGGTTGCTGCAGCACTTTGAGTTTGACTTCCTGCCCAATCGAGAGCTCCGCCAAAGTCTCGCTGGCTGGCTCAACACGATCGCCAAGGATCAGCGCGTGGTGTCGCGCCCGGCAGACCAGAGCATCATTAAGAGCCTGCGCAAGGTAGTTCGCGGGCTCAAGGATACCTACTCGCAGACCGGCGTTGGCGGTCTCCTCTTCTACGACGCTGGCCGCCAGCCTGGCGATGGTGGCACCGGACACGCCAAGAACAGCTCATACGGTGGCAGCTCGTCAAGCTCGCGGCGCCGTCACGGCAGCCTTCGTCTGGATGAGCTGACCCAAGCAGAGGGTAGCCGAGATAGTGTTACTTGCCAGACTTCTCCCGTGGTTGGAGACGACATTGATTTAGACTTTGTCGGCGATGACGGATCTTCTGCCGAAGGCGGCAAATCATCATCTTCGGCTCTGGCGTTGGGAAGCATGGGACTTTCTGTGCCGGGGGGCGCCGATAGTGCTGGTGCGGTCCGCAAGGCCGCGATCAAAGCGGCTGCTGAGTCGGTGGTTTTGTCACCAACTCGCCAGCCTGGCATGAGGGCCAAGCCGGCGCCATCCGTCGTACCTTCTCCCAATCTGGGTATGCAGACGAGCTCCCCACCTCCGCTTCCGCATGCGCACAATGCCTTGTCCCGAGTCTTTGTGCACACGGTCGGTCGACTCTCGCGCTTCAAGCGCGTGCTTGGAAGCCGGAGCACCCTTCTGCCTCAGGTTGCGTCCGATCCGCACAACGAGGATCTTGAGTTTGAAGCCAACGACTCGGGCGACCTTCTCTTTATCCGTGGTGGTCTGGAAAACTTTATTCATTACTTTAATCTCGGCAACAATGCCAATGCTGCTCCTGAGATCGTCCTTGGTGACGGTCGCGGCGAGGCACTCAGCCAGACGGACGAGGAAGATGAGCGCGTGGCTCAGGTCTCTGACACCACTGCACAGGATGAGACTCCCAGTATGAGCACCGCTTCTGTTGATCGTTCGACACCCGCAAGCTCGATCGACTTGGTACGGCCCACCAGTGTTGGAGATGTGTCCGCTGATAGCAAGGCTCAAACTGGTCTCGGCATCCAAGGAATGACTGACGACCTCACACCAGACATGGAAGACCTCGCCGAGACGGCACAGCCGACGACGAATGACCCGCTCGGACTCGAACTTGGTGCACTGCACTCACTAAGTCCCACCAAGCAGCCGAACCGCGGTCCGGAGCATCTCCATCACACTACCAGTGACCAGACGCTGCGCTCGTTCTCGAGGACCGACGACTCGATTGCCGTCACCTCAGCTGCTGCTGACTTGATCCGGCGATCATCTTCGAGAAACTCGCGACCGATGCCTCCATTGGGAGGGACACGAATTTCGGTCCGGTCTTCGCACTTTAGTGGACCGAGGATTGTCCAGATCGATGACATTGATCTGTCCAGTGACGAGGACGACGGTGCAGTCCGTCGAGCGCTTCGCCGTCTGCCGGGTGCGCGTGATCTGCGAATGGCCAACAACGTGCGTGACCTCGAGCCTGTTCGGCAGAGCATGGACTCGATGAGCTCCTTTGCCTTTGGCCGTCCCCCAACCTCTACCTTGTTTGGCCGCCCGATGAGCGCGGATAGCTTTAGTGCTGTTGGACTCCAGCCCCCCCCGCCTCCCGCGCCGCCAGTCATTGGCACCGTGCAGTCCGAGATGTTTGACCCGGATGAGGCTCTACAGGGCTACGAGCTCGTCAAAGGATTCCAGCTCGACGGCCTCGACAGTGACGACGACGAGCCTGGTGACGTCGAGGCCGCCCTACGCCGCCTCGAGGGCATCATCGACGAGGACAAGCAGCGCGAGAAGGCCAGGAGGGTGGAAGCCATGTGGGAAAAGTCACAGGAACGGAACAAGGTTGGATCGGACGCCGGCAACAGGAACACACATCACAGCGACCCGGCCTCGATGCATCCCGCGGACAAGCAGCGCGCGTCGACGTCGTCGCGCGTCTCTTTTGCTTCGCGTGCGGAGGTCAACTCAATCCTCGGCGGCGACGTGGCCGACAACGAGGAGGATCTGTCTGGCCCCATGTCGATTGACCGCAAGGATCGCACCCTGTCGTCCCATGCCTCGTTCCTCGACCTCGCTGACGACGACGAGTCGGAAGGCCACACGTCGCAGCGTACGTCTCGGTCGTCGCGACTGGATTACGACGCACAGCGCTCGCCGGCGCCGTCTGAGCGACGGCTGGCCAAGCTCGAGTCAACTCCTGTCGCGGACAAGATGCAGCTTGAGCAGGAGCAGCAGCGCCGGCCCGAGTCCGAGCCCAGGCCTGTTCCGGCTGGTGTGGCCGCTTCGTCGGCCAAACTGGCGCAGGCCACGGGCAGTGGCGATCCCGCTGCAGGCCGGGCAGCTGGCGCCAAGTGGATGTCACCACGACGGGAGACGGAGACGGGCGGCTTTGCGCGCGCGATCCCCGCGGCGCGGACGGCAAAGGCGGGTATGTGGAACTTCCCGCCTGTGCACCGTTCGTTCCTGCTCTCGTACCGCTCTGAGGTGATTGCGCGGCAGATGTGCCTGATCGAAGCGGAGCTGCTGCAGGCCGTGAGCTGGGACGAGCTGGCGGGCTCGCGGTGGAAGGAGCGCCGCTTCCCGACCGAAGTGACCAACTGGGAGACGTTCTACCGGGAGCGCGTGCGCGACCGTCTCTCGGCGCAGCGGCAGAACGTGGCGCACCGCGAGTGCGCGGTGGAAGCGATCGTGGCGCGCTTCAACCTTACGTCCAACTGGGTCGCGAGCGAGGTGGTGCTCACGCAGAACCTGGACGAGCGGGTGGCCGTGGTGAGTAAGCTGATCCGGGTGGCGTGGAAATGCTACCTGGCGTCCAACTTTGCGTCGCTGGCGCAGATTATATTTGGACTCTCGACGCCGTGGGTGGAGCGGCTGCGGCGGACGTGGTCGCGCATCGGGTACTACGAGATGCGGATATGGCGCGACCTCAACTCGTTTGTGGGGCCACGTAACAACTTCAAGTACCTGCGCAACGCGATGGTCATGGCGCCGCAGGGCGAGGGGGCGGGCTGCATTCCCTTTTTTGGTCTGTTCCTGTCTGACCTGATCGTCAACGATGCGCTTCCGGCCTTTCTGGACGGCGAGACGTCACCGTGGTCGGGGTCGGGGTCGGGGTCGGGGCTGGGGCTCGAGCCACTCCCACACGGCGTGCAGACGCAGCCGCTGGTCAACGTGTACAAGTTCCGCGTGGTCGCCGCGACCATCGCGAGCGTCCTGGCGTTCCAGGAACGCAGCCGCGCCTACGCGTTCGAGGCCGACGCCTCCGTCTATGTCAAGTGCCTCAAGATCCGCTGTCTCCAGGGCGAACAGCTCGCACAGTACGTCACCCTGCCTCTCGCTCCCTCTCCCTCTCGCTCTGTGACTTGACTTGCTAACTCACTCGGACGTTGCTTACTGCCAGAATCTCACACGCAGCCGAACCGTGATACCCTCGTTTTCGTGTCGATTACATCTGTCTTTTTACGTCGTCGTAGCAATACAAAGCCTGGCCGTTGGCAGCGCAGCGCAGGTGGGAGTGGGGGTTAGGTGCCGAGCGGGCGTTCGAGGGTGGGTGCGATCCTGCGTTTCTTCTTGGGTCCTTCTTCGACCGCTGGTACCGGGGCAGGGGCAGGGGCAGGGGCTGGGGTGGGGGTGGTGATCGCGAGGCCTAGTGCGCCCGCGGCGGAGGAAGCGGGAGCGGGAGCGGGATCTTCGGACCCGTGCGCAATGTGGCTGGGGGCGGGGGTGCCTGGCGCTGGGAGCTGGAGCGCGGGCTGCCCCGTGTACCTGTAGGGCGTGCCTAGTTCGGCGTAGTCAAACACGACGACGGAGCAGTATCCGTCCGTCGAGGACATCATGAGCGTCTGTCCGTCCGGCGACCTGTTCCCCGCACATTAGTACCGGTGCACTACCGTATCTCGGATCTCGGGGACGGCGGTACTTACCACGTGAGATCAGTGAACGACGCATAGTGCATGTTGCTGAAACAGCAGACCGGTCCCGTCTGCTGCGTGTCGTAGATCCACACCGAGTCCTGCGTCGCCACCGCATACACCATGCGGTACGGGAGCCCTATCACCGCCGCTGACCGCCCCGGCACCGCAAGTGGCACACTCTTCGCCTTACCCACCTCAAGCGGGATCGTAGGATGCGGCGCCGCACCCCCACCCGCATCCGCATCCGTGGCGTCGCACTCGTCCTCCGCCCGCCGCAGCTCGTACAGGATCGGCGAGAACCGCACAACCAGCGTCGCCGTCTTGTGCCCCGGCAGCACGGCAATCGGCGAGTTGGAGCGCGCAAAGTTGCCCCGTGCGTACAGGTACACCGCGCTCTTGTTCACCGCCGCCGTCGCCGTCGCCGTCGCGGTGGTCGTGGGACTCTTGTGCGGAGACACGGGGCTAGTCGGCATAACGGCAGCCGCAGCCGCAGCCGCAGCTGGCGGTGGAGGCGGGTCATACAGGCCACTCGGGGTGGCGAGAATCCCGCCGTCCGGACTGAACGCGAGGCGTCGGAAAAAGCCGGAAAAGTTTTCGTCGCCGTACAGACGGAGCGTGGATCTGGCCCCAGTCCCAGTCCCGGTGCTGACGCCGGTGCCGGCGGCCAAGGGCACAGGAGGCTGGATACGTTGCTTGGGCGAGGGGGGAGCGCGGATGGCCGGGAGCGGCGGGATCGGGGACGGCGAGCGGATGCTGCGTGCGCGCGAGGCCGAGCGGCTGCTGCTCCCCCCGACGTGCTGCGAGGGCGCGGGCGCCGGCGCAAGCGAAGTGACGCTGGTAGGCGGTGAGGCGACGTCGAGATTGCTCCCGCTGAAACTGGACCGCCGACTGGGCGTGGTCTGTGGCGGATTCATCGCGTGCATGCCCGCCGCACTGGCTGAGGAGAAGGGACTCGGTGGAACAGAGGCGTTGGGTGTCGCTGGGCGCACGGAAGCTGATGCTGACGCCAGGGGTGCCGGAGTGGATGTGGGCACGGGGGTAGTCGCGCGCCCGCTGGCGGTGCCGGTGCCGGTGCCGGTGCCGCTGGCGGATAGGGGTCCAGGGTGAGGATGGTGCGGGTCCATGGGCGTGCTGCTGCGCTTGGATCGACCGCGGAGACTAGCGACAAAGCTCTCGCGCTGGCCGCCGCCTTCGCTGTCGCTCGCCTGGCTCGCATGGCTACTGGCGCGCCGCTTCATAGGAGGCTTGGCACTCGAGTCCCAGACAAAGGTGCCGTTGCCACTGCCGTTGCGACGGTGGAGATCGAGCTTGGTTGCGCGGCTGGCGAGATGTGAGCCGGTGATGGAGAGCGAGGCACTGGCACTGGGGTCAGAGTGGTCGTGCTTTTGCTTGGTGTGCAGAGAGTGAATGTGCACAGCTCGGTCGCTGCTCTGGGTGGCGATGAACTCTTGGAGAGGGTCCCAGGCTATGCCCTGGATGTAATGGCTGTGCTCAGAGATCTCGCGGATGACATGGCCTGCGAGTTGGGAGTTGGGGTAAGAATGTGTGTGAGGAGTTGCAAAAAGGAAAGGGGCAACGTACCATCCTGTACATTGATGATTCGGGCCACAAAGTCGGTACCGCCCACGGCGAGCGTCTCACCATTTGGGCTCCAAGCCATGTCGTAGATCTCTTGAGGGGTGGCGCGAGTCATGAGCTTGACTCGCCAGAACTCTTTTTCAAACTGGTGGTCCTCGTCTTGGAGGTTGCCGTGCGCATCGCCAAAGCCGGGGCGGCTGCGATCGCTGGGTACCCAGAATAGCACGTTGCCATCTGCGGAAAGGGGGCTAGCTTGTGAGAAAGAGCGGCGTGCGGCGTGGAAAAGGAAAGGGCGACACTCACCGTCACCTGCTGTTGCAAGCAGCTCTCCGCGCGGGCAGAAACGGACGACATTGACGACACCAGAGTGGCGGGTGAGGGTGGCGAGGTACTCGACACGTGGTGGATGGGGGGCAATGGGCGCTGAGCGTGAGGTGGAAGCGGCACTGGCGAGAGCAGCAGGCGAGGGGATGTTGGGGTGGACCATCCATAACTGTGTTGGTTGGTTGAATGGGATGGAGATTAGTGAGTGGACAGGGGAAAGGGGACAGGGGTTTGGGTCTGGTTGACGTACGCGAGCGTTGTTGTCACCTCCAGCGGTAGCCAGCCTCCAGCTCTGGCCGCCAGCCATGACAGGGGGCTGAACGGGAAGGGGCTTGGCGGTGGCCGTAGAAGAAGATGAGGCTGTTGCTGAGCTCGAGCTGGGGCTGGGGCCGGGGCCGGGGCCGGCGGATGGCAAGTCGGCGAGGGTCTTTCCGGGGGCAAGTCCAGCGGCTGGAAAGAGGAGAAGAGTGAGCATGCGGTGTCAAGAGCAAGGGAGAGGGACAAGAACGGACCTTGACCGAGGTTGTGGTCGAGTACACGCCTGAGGTGGTTGGAGGCGATAGGCTGGAAGGAGCAGCTGTAGATGGGCTGGGTGTCGTGCCAGCGGATCTCAAAGGTGACAGACCTTACCATGTTGGGCTAGGCAGTGATGGGCTGGAGGGGCAGGTGTATGTGGTGGACTGGATGGGCTGAGCAGGAAGTCTGGCGATACGAGCATCCGGGTTGGGCCGCCGGAGCGGCTGAGCAGCAGGAGGGGTGGCTGGAAGCGAAACAAGCGGCTGGAGAAGAGACGAGAATGGAAAGGCAAAGGAGAAGGGTAAGAAAGAGAAGGAGGAAGGAAAGAAAGAATCGTCTTTGATGGTAAACAAGAACCAAAGCAGAACACTCTCAGTCAGTCGTTCACTCATTCACTCACTCACTCACGCGCAGTCACAGTCACAGTCACAGTCACAGTCACAGTCACTGACTGACACTTTTGCTCTCTCGCAGTCACAACTTACAGTCACACCCACGCCCACGCAAGCACACACGCACTCGCTCACGCTCACCCACACGCACACGCAAACGCACAGGCACACGCACCCATCACGAACCACACCGCACCGCGCCGCGCCGCATATGCCTTTTTATCCCACTCTCCGCCTTGCCTTGCCTTGCCTGACGGGTTCATGTCACATCCCACTGCTCCTCCCCGCGGTTCTCTCAAAAAAATACAGTAATAGGTTGAGTGTCTGATTTGAGGCTCCCACTGCAGTACTGAAGCATGGCTGACTCGGCCTCGTCTTGGTCTTTGATAAGATGGGGCGAGTAAGCCAGAGTAGCGCGCGCCCGAGTGGCAAGTAGCCCGATCCAAGGCCGACCGACCATCATCACATCACCAAGGGCTAGGGCGGGACGGGGCCGTCTCGTCCCTTGTCCCTTCTCGCGGGTGAACATTGCGGCACGGCACGGAACGGCGCTGCGATTCGATTCGATCCGCTTCTCCGGGCAAGGGCCCCTTGCCTCGTCTTGTTTCTGCCCTTCGCCATCATGTGATTGCCTACTGCACTTTTTTCTGCTTTTCGATGCACGGGGCACCCAACCAGCCGCCAAACCACGGCATAAAAAAAAAGAAAAAAAGAAAAAAAAAAGGCCAAAATGCAAGCAAATTGCAGGCCAGCCGACGCGCGACGCGTAAACGATACACACCCGCGCCAACGCGTCCGGCCGCCGAGCCTTGGGTGTCTGTCTGCCGCACGAGAAGAAGAAGGAGCTGACCTCCACCTCTCTTGCTTATGGCTGGGCGTCCACTCTACCACCATCCACGCCTCGACCCTCGTCCCCCATGGTGGAAACAGCCCCGTTCGACCAGCTGGTCGAGTGGATGCTACCGCCCTTTGACGCAAAACAACGCTTCACCTTCTCCAACCTGCCCGTGTTGCTCGCACCGCTCCCGCTCCTCCTTCTCCAGGTCCACCTCTTGGTGCGCTACCACCCGCCATCCACCCTCCTCCTCCGTCTCGCCTTGGTCCCCTTCATCGTCGCACTGGGCATCCGCCACTCCTTCGCCTATTACTTTGACTTTACCGGCGCAGGTCAGGTCCATGGACGTGCGCAGTGCTACAACTTTGCCCTTGGTGTACTCGCCGTGTACGTCGCGCTGCGTGCCATAGAGTGGGGGACTATGCTCCGCACCCCTCGTCTGAGAGGCCGGCCGGACGCCCAGTCCAAGCTACCGCAACCGCTACCGCTATTCTTTCCAGGCACATGGACGCCTATCGAGCTTGATGTGCTGCTCAACATGCGCGGGATAGGGTGGCAGAGCGGCACACCGCCGCCCTCGACTGGAGCTTGCTCGCGCCGACGATGGCTACTGGGACGTGTGCGAAGCTTCGTATCTACCTTGCTGCTTCTCGACACGCTCGAGGCGGTCCTGCACCACCCGATGCTCGATCCGTCACGCACTGCGTTCTATGCGTCGCATCTCGGCGGCTGCGTGCTGACGCTTCTGTGCGGTGTGACCATCTACACGGCGCTACAGGCGGGTAGTGGACTCGTGTCGGTGCTGGCCGTGGGGCTGATGCGGCAAGACGTGGCGAGGTGGGAGCCTGGGCTGCTCTCGAGTCCATGGGAGGCAGAGAGTGTGTCCGAGTTTTGGTCGTGCCGCTGGCACCATTTGTTCCGGCAGTCGTTCATGCATCTTGGCTACCGGCCGCTTGCGCGAGTCGCTCGTCCGCTCGGCGTGATGGGCGTCTTTCTCGTCTCGGCATACCTGCACGAGTGGGGCCAGATGACCATGGCTCCCCCCCCACATCCGCACATCTCTCCGACCGCCCTCTTCTTCCTCGCACAGGGCGTCGCTGTGCTCATCGAACAGGCCTGGCAACATGCCACGCGTCTCAGCGTCAGCGGCTGCACAGGCCGCCTCTGGACCTGGTCCTTCCTTCTCGTCTCGGCAACAGACACTTGCCGTGTAAGAAAGAGTCGCATTTCCATCGCTCAGAGTACATTCACTGACCCGCTTCCCATCCTACCCCTCCAGCTCTGGATCGAGTATGGCGTCGCCGACTCGGTCTTTCCTACCCCCAAAATCGTCCACCCATTCGTAAACCGGCTCATCGACCGCCTCGCATCTCTGCTCTAGATCAAGCATACACTCATCCTCACCATAGATGCGCGCACACACACGCACATCACATACTGTACAGTACATTCGCAAACCCACGCTGATCGAGTGACCGTGATTGGAGCTTGATTACAAATACAAGTGCAAGAAAACAAAAGAAAAAGTACATGGGTATGATGATGCGCAGGTGCTTGCAGAATGGCGAGAGAAAGATGAGACAACTCAGATGTCG
Organism: Fereydounia khargensis; assembly: GCA_026413255.1. Classification (NCBI taxonomy): domain Eukaryota; kingdom Fungi; phylum Basidiomycota; class Ustilaginomycetes; order Urocystidales; family Fereydouniaceae; genus Fereydounia; species Fereydounia khargensis. The sequence goes on from JAOCZO010000034.1 coordinate 75,978, forward strand.
ACATAGCCCTGGTCGGCACCAGAGTGCCCATCCATGCCATAGCCGCCTTGGCCGGACTGGTCGTAGGGATCCATGCCCATGCGGGCACCGTACGATCCCACGTTGACCGTGCCCGCGCCGCTCATTTGCACTTCGGTGCGCCATGCCTGCTTGAGACCACCTATCTGTCCGATGAGCTTGGTGCAGCCCTGTTTCAGTGCATCGGTCGGCGTGATCGAGCCGTCTGTCTGGATCTTGACAAACACCTTGGGCTCTAGCGGATGCGGTACTTTGTATCCACAAAAGAGGATCCCGTTCTGAGCAAGAACAGCATGCCGCAGCATGTTGCCAAGCGTATGGTCCTCCTTGTTAAAGTAGAACGTGGCCGCGTTCGGAATGCGAGTGTCCTCAACAATCTCGACCCGCTTCTCGTCCGGACCGAGAATGAAAAGCTCGAAGCGGTTTGGCGCGTTCGTCATGGCGACAGAAACGGTATAGAATCTATAGCATGCTAACGATCAGTGACCAGATTCAGATCTGCGGTCAAGCAAGCCAAGCACAGCATCGTAGAGCAGCAAGCCAGGGGCTGGAATCACCAGCACGGAGCGAGAAAGGCTCATATACCGTTGTAGTCGGGTCATTCGACAGCAAGCCAGCCGCTCGACACGCATTGCTGCGTTTGAGACGGTCTTGATCATGCATGCCTCTAACAGTGTGAATAATTTGTAATCCTTGCCAAGCAAGAAGAGTTGGGCAGGGAGTTGACCACCCGGCCTACCTGCTTCTCGTTCTTGTTCCGCTTGCCGTGTGTGGGCTTCCCCCATGGCTGCGAGCCCCGCTCATGCTGTCGCTGCTTACAAGATTGGAATGGGGGGGGGGGGGGGGAGCGTGCTGACACTTACCTGCGTCCAAGGGCCTTGAGGTGTGGGCAAAGGCAAGGCAGGAAGAAGAGGGACAGGTGTGGATGGAGAACGGGTGCTGCGAACTTTTATGGGCTTTTGGTTGGGCTGCTGGGCCCTGCGCGGATGAGAGTGGGAAGGAGAGAAGAGAGCGAGACAGCCAACCAATCCCCATCCCCCTTCCGATCGCCCTCTCCGCCTGTTTTTTCGCATCCGCGTCCGTTCTGATTCGCTCGTTGGTTGGTCTCACCCATTTACCTTTTTTTTCGCGTCTGCCCTGCCCACCGCAGCCACCCCATGAGACTGTGCGCTTTTCCGTGCGAGAGAGCGGCAGCCTCAAGTTGGAGTGTGAATGCGGACGTGAATCGGACCGGCTAAGTGGACGGGCGGCGCATTCGGCAGCAGCGATCCAAGAGGCCGGCCGACTGCTCAGTGCGCAGTGCTCAGTGCTCAGCTCACATCCGACAACCGAACGCAGCAGCTGGGAAGCATCGCTCACTCGCTCCTTCTATCCCACACTTTCGCATCGTCGCCTCCGTCCTTCCATTCACACTCCATCCATCCGTGTACCCACACCCACTCATCCACCTATCCACTCATCCGCACATCCATGTCGGACCCATCCACATCAACCGCCGTCCAGGCCACGCAGCCTGCTGGCATCCGCCAGGACATGGTCGCCAGCGCCGTCAGCTTCCTCTCTGATCCAAAGGTGCAGTCCGCCACCATGTCCCAGCGCGTGAGCTTCCTCGAGTCCAAGGGCCTCCGACCGCACGAGATCGATGAGGCCATCCGACAGTCTGGCCAAGGTGCCATGTCCGCACCTGGCCCCTCCCAGTATGGTGCCTATGCCCAGGGCCCGCCTGCTCCCTACTATGGACCCGGTGCCTACGGTGCCCCCTACGCACCCCAACCCAACCAACAGGGGCGTGATTGGAGGGATTGGTTTATCATGGCTGTCGTGTCCGGCACCATCGGATACGGTGTCATCTCGCTCGCAAAGGTGAGTTGGATCCTTGCTTGACCCCACGTTCCGCCGCTTGGACGCTTACCTTAGTCTCTCTCTCGTTTCTCAGAAATACCTCATGCCGCATCTTCAGCCGCCGAATGCCAATGTGCTTGAGGCGGATCTCGATGCGCTAACCGCCAAGTACGACGAGGTAGCCGCACAGCTGCAGACGCTCGATGCTCAGACGCTTGCTGTCAAGCAGGGGCTCGATGAGCAGAAGGAAGAGGTGGAGAAGAGCATCCGTGAGGTGGAAGACTGCGTCAAGAGCTTCCGAGAGGGCGAGAAGCGCAGAGACGACGAGCTGGACCAAATCAAGCGCGAGGTTGAGAGCATCAAGAAGGAGCTCAGCGGTTTGTTTGAGCAGTCCAAGCAAGCGCAGACCAACTCGCTATCCGAACTTCAGTCCGAGCTCAAGTCGCTCAAGTCGCTCCTCGTCTCGCGAGGCTCGATGGGAACTGGCGCGGCTGGCGTCGGGGCGGGTGCCCAGGCGGTGGGTGCGGGTCGTGGCTATGGATCTGGGTTCACTGGCGGTTATGGATCACCTTCGATGGGCTCGTCTACCCCAGGTGAGCTGACCCCACCGCAGCTGCCCAAGCCCTCCATTCCTGCTTGGCAGCTGGCCGGCAGCCGTTCGGCAAGCTCCACCAACACCACCTCTGCTACGACCCCTGCCCCGGCCGCCGAGCCCGAGACTACTAGCGCATCCACACCAGCGGCAACAAGTGCCAACGCTGCCACCGGCTCGTCGACACCTGTGGCTGCCACGGTCACGGACGAGACAAGCGACTCGAGCGCCAGTGCCAGTGCGAGTGCCAGTGCCAGTGCCAGCGATAAGGGCAAGGAGCCGGCCCAGTGATGAGATGCAAGCAAGTTGCAGGTAGTGGCAGCTGTGCCCTTGTACGGTACCATGTAATTAGATCCCGAATTAGCGAGCGAGTGCTAATATGCCTCTGCGTGAATACGGCTCAATCGAGATGAGCTGCTGAAACGAGAAACAAGTTGGGCTAGTGCTTTACAGCAAGGCGTGTGCTACTGCTTGCGTTTGATAACGCAAGAATCGGGCCAAGCACGATTACGATTACGATTACAATTACGATTACGATCACAGGATCTTGGTAACGATGGCTCAGATCGGGCAAGCTGCGGAAAAGACTAGTTACAGCATCACTCTGTGGGTCCAAAGTCTGCTGCACAGATCGAGCTCGAGGAAGGGGGCGGTGCTCTACCGAGAGTGAGGCTTCGGCTGGAGATGCAACCCACACTGGTCGGTCGGTGCTCCACTGACGTAGCCGGACTGTGAATGTGGGTCAGGTACCAAGCGAGCAAGCAAGCAAGCAATCAAGCAAGCAAGGCAGCTAAGACCCTTGTGGGCGAGGGGGACGGGACGGGGAGGTTAGGTGAGGAATGGGGGCCTTTGTTGCTATCTTTACACACAAAACACGCGAAGTGCGGAGGAGAGGCTTCCTTTTTGCCCCCTGCTCGCTCGACATTTTGGATTGGATTGGATTGGACTGGGCTGGGCGGATGGATGCCTGTGGGTCGAGGGTTTCGCTAACACAAGATGCAGCGCTCAAGCTGACCCTGTTTTTTCCACAAGTTGCAGTAACTCAGAGTGTTGCTTTTTTTCCCCTCATCCCTCGTGCATATCGAACGTGCTTGAGCCACCAGTAGGGTATGCCATGCTGTCTTTGGTTTGTCTTTGTGTTTATGCGCGCTCGCTGTTTGGTTGAGCGATTTGGGTCGTGAGAAGAATAAGATGCCTCCATCTGACCGAGACAAGCCAAGCCAGCCAGTCATGATGAGCCATTTTGGTGGGCGGGCGAGCGAGTCGGCGAAGAGCAGAGCGTCACCCGCCGAACCGAATAGGAACGCACGTCATCACCAACGCTGCTTCCTCTGGCTGCTCACACTCGCTCTCGCTCTCGCTCTCGGGCTCGGGCTCGGGCTGGGCAGAGTCTGATTACAGTACTGCACAGTCAGTCACAAGGTCTCGCTCCCACTCTGTGCAGCCACGAAAAGCGAGAAAGCCGGCTTGATTTGCGCAGATTGTCGCAGTGACAGAAAAGACAGACCCGTGAATGAACTGAATCGAATCGTCGTTGCGCGAAATTGGTCGGCCACTGGTGAGACAGGCTGGGTCGGGTCTGCTTAGATCCCAATACGGCCGCAAGAGGGTGCAAGGGAAGCGCAATTCAGCAACGCAGCGCTTGCCCAGCCAAAAGCCGGCACAGCAAGGCGGGCGGGCAGCGCGTGCAATCCTCTCAGCCAGCCAACCAGCCATCTTGAGTTAGGCTAGCCGCGAGCAAAGGGGAAAAAAAAAGGAAAAAGACAAGTCTAAAAAGCCAAAATCAGCCAGTCTGCCAGTCTGCCGGGCTCGGTTGTCTGCCCTTGTCTTGCTTGCTTGCTTTGGCTTACTGCTGCTGCTGCTGCTGCTGCTGTTTGTCGTCGCTGCGTCTCCGCTGCCTGATTGAAATCTATGCATCCGCGCGGTGGATCCCCCCAAGTCAACCGTGCATTTTCTGCCTGTCGACAGCCCTTTACCGCTCCTCGCCAGACAGGGATTTCCAGCACACAGCTCACAAAGCTGTAGAGGCACGCAGAGCAGGCAAAAGTAGACAGGCTGCGACTGCAAGCAGGAAAGGCGAGAGGAAGGAAGGAAAAAAAGGTCGAGTGAGCGACTTACCGTAGACCGCTTCCCCCAGCCAGCCAGCCAGCCAGCCAGCCAGACAGACCCACTCACCCACTCTCCAGAAAAGCCCTCATAAACTTCTCAATCCTCAGGGTCCCCCACCAGCCATCCCCCACCCCTCCTTGTCCAGCCAGCCTACTCCTCAAGGACGGCTTTTGACGACATCAGATCTGGCTTGTTCCATCGCACCCAACCCGTTCTATCCACCATCCAACTTGCGCCATCCCTCCTCATGTCTTCAAATTGTCTATAGCCGCGCGTCGGTACCTCGACACCCCGAGAGCTCCAAGCTCGACCTCATTCCCACCCTAGTCCAGTCTTCAAACACCACCCGAACCTCGACTGTCCTTGCTCTCATCCTCCCGCATCCTCTCGTTCCGTTCCGCCCCGTTCCGTTCCGTTTCGTTTCGTTTCGTTTCGTTTACGCTACCACTACCACCACCACCACCACCACCACTCTTTCATCAAGTCCCGCTCGGGGCAGCCGGCAGTTTTGCCTCTCTAGTCAGGGGCAGTGAGGGCGCCGTGCCCTCCTGCCATCTGACCTCCCTTTTCTTTTCAGCTCACCTCCGAGCCAACCTTTGAGCCAACCTCAAAACCATATCCGTCTCGTCCGCCCTTCTTTCGGCACCTCTGGCCCCTTTATCTCTGCACGCCGCCGATTGCTCGTCTGCCGCCGGTCTTTTAGACCTGTGCTCATGCCCATTGCCCAACTACCCCCAGGCGCTCTACGATCCTCGTCTGCCAAGATGGACAACACGCAATCCGAGTCTGACTTGACCCAGGCGCTCCAGCAGGACATGGAGGAGCACGAGCCTCCCGATAGTGGGCATCAAACCCAGAATTATGCCGCCTCCGACCTCAATTCTTCCAATCCCATCGTCAGCCTCGATGCTCTCCAGGGTGTTGCTGAGTACCTGCTCGAGGTACAAAAGCAGGAGAGCCTCAACTCGAGCGTCTCGCCAGACCAAGATCACTCCATCCAGCAGCTCTCGTCTGTAGGCCACAATCCACCTCTAGACCCAGCAACTGAACAAGCAACCTCCGCTTTGGCTGCCCCTCCTGCAGCCAATGCCGCTCCCTCTCTCTCTCGTCGCCCATCCGAGGGGACGCGCGGACACAAGCACAAGTGGTCCCAGGAAGAGACCCAGGCGCTTGTTGATGGCTGCAACAAGCACGGCGTTGGAAACTGGAAGAAGATCCTTTCCGACCCACAGTTCAGCACTCACTTTGTCGATCGCTCTGCCGGTGACCTCAAGGACCGCTTCCGCACCTACTTCCCGGACACTTACCATGAAATGTATCCGAATGCCAAGACCCATCTCAGTAAAGCCGTCCGCGGAAAAGACGCCGAGGGCAAAAGCATCTTTGAAAAGGGCAAAGCCAAAGAGAGGCGGCCCTTCACCCACGAGGAGGATGCCGCACTTAAAAGAGGCTACATGGAGCACGGTTCCCACTGGGCACTCATCGCCAAGGATCCAATCTTTAACAACCAGCGTCGTGCCATCGATCTCCGTGACCGCTTTCGAAATGCCTTTCCGGAGGACTATGAACGTGCTGGCTTCAAGCCAAGGCCATCCAAGAGCAAGAAAGAACGCCAGCACAGCACTACCTCCAGGCCTGAGGATGACATGTCAGCCCTCCTCCGTGCTGGTATCACCTCCTACAGCGACTATGCCTTGTCCGACAGCGCCATGGCTCCGAGTGACGCCAGTGATGGTCACCTGACCGACAATCCCGAAAGTGCTTTCCCCCTGCGTCTCTCGAGCGGCTCTAGCAACCTGAGTCGGTCCAACTCGCTTGATGCTTCGTCCCTCGCCAGCTCGCGCCCGCGCATGCCCCAGATGCTGTCCAGCGAGGAGATTAACATGTTCCGTCAAATGGCTGAACAGCATCAGCAGCAACAGCAGCAGCAACAGCAGCAGCAGCAAATGCCTCAGCGGCCACCGTTTGCCACGGCCAACACGATGCCAGCCTCTCTTGGCTCTGCCGCTGCCGCTGCCGCTGCCGCCGCCGGCGCCGCTCACGAGCACCGCACCTCAGTCAGCAGCCTGTTCGAGCCAATGCGCCAGGCCTCTCTAACGGGCGGCACCAGCACCACTACGACCTCAGAGGCAGGCAGTGCCAGAGGCCCGACCCCACCACCCAGCGATCGCGAGCACTCGCCGCACGGACATGTCAAGGTCGCGTCTGGAGAGGAGGGAAGGTGCCACGCTGGCAAGCCCAAAGACGCCGCGTCTCACAAGCGCAGAAGCCACAGCTCGCGAACCGGCAAGAGTTCGGCGCTGGAGCGAGTCCCTTCGCTTCATGGGCATCACCATGGTCATGGTCATGGTCATGGTCATGGTCACGGTCACGCACACGGACATGCACACGGACATGCACACGGCCATGCCCACGGGCATCACAGTCATAGTCACAGCCATTCTTCATCCATCGCTTCACGAACGGCTATTGAGAGGCCGCCTATGCTTCATCAGGAGAGCGTGGAGAGTGTGGGCAGCGAATCCAGCTGGGGCGGTCATGAGCACCGCCCACCGTCTGCTGAAGAGCTCAACTCGGCCCTCTCCAGCCTTTCCCGAGAAGCCTCCTCGAGCGAGCCCGAGGCTGCCATGGATGTTGATATGGATGAGCAGCTGGTTCCGACTACGCTGTGGCCAGGTAATGCCTCGAGTGCGAGTGATATTTCCGGGCCAACTGCCAGCACGCCACGCTCGTCCATCTACAGCCAGATCGACTACCCCAACATGCAGATGTGGAACGCCGAAATCTCGCGACACATGGCTCAGAATGAAGCTGAGCAGGCCCTTCTCGATCAACGAGATGTGGTGCCTCAGCTGGGAGCTGTGACGATACAGGGGCAGGTCGGCCAGATTAGTAGCGCTCCTTCTGCATCTGGTAACTCTGCGTCTCCTGCACTTTCGGCTGACGCGCCTGGCAAGCAGAGTCAGCGGGCCACCTCGGCGGAATCAGAAGCCAACCGAAGCAAGTCGTCTTCTGCCGGCTCGTCCTCTGTCGCGATTCCACCCTCTCCCGCCTCTGCTTCCAAGCTGGTTTGGTCGTCTGCGATGGATGCGTTCCTCGACCCTTTGCAAGACCTCTTGGATCCGCTAGGACCTTCTACGTCTGGGAACTCTGGTGGCTGGTCGACTGGATGGAACCTGACGAGTGGCAGTGACCAAGGCCGCACTGCAAACGACGACAGCGCTAGCCTCCTCTCGTCGACTCCGCTGTCCCATCATCGATGGGCGGGCGATCTGCATCTGCACAGCACGAACACTGGGGCTTCAGCTGCGAATGCCATGCCTGGCATCCTCGACACATTGCCTGACTTTGATGACCTGCAGAATCTGCAGACAGGTAGTGTCGCAAGTGGCCATCAAGGGCATGAGCTTACCAGGAATGATACTTTGCAGCCGGACGACCACCACCAGCGTCAGTCGGAGGCCTCAATGGGCTCTGAGAGGGCGCTGCGTGACATGTCAGTCGAGCCGTCAGACTTTCACCGTCCAAACGTGGGCAGCGCCTCGTGGGCGCCAACGAGGCGAGGCAGCAATGTTCACAATGAGGGAGACCCTGGGCACGTCCCTGCCAGCATTGAGGACTTTCTCAAGCGCAACGCTCGCCGGCTCAGCAATCCTCCGCCGCGCTCGGCGTCACAGGACCAGCAAATGCTCCAGGACGCGTACCGTGCTCCCTTCTCGCTTGACGACAACTCGCTTGCGATGGGTGCACAGGCTCTGTTTGGATCAGCGATCGATGACACGACGTTCGATTCGAGCATGCTGGGACGCAAAAGATCCAACGACACGCTGCGAAACGATAGGGGCGTTTCGGGCCAGACAAGCAACCCTGATGAGGCGCAACAGCTGGCAGGCAGTGGTGAACGGCGAAACTCGGTGCCAGCAGCGGCCGTGTTTGGCCACGGCTCGTTCTTTGGACGAACTGCCAGCGAGGCTATGGGGGCGCCGTCCAACATGCTGTCGTCCAACTCGCTCGCCATTTCGGGCTCTCTGGATCACCTCGATCTGCAGGCTCCGCTGATGGACTCGTCCTATGCTGCTTCGTTGCCAGACGTTGGCTCGTCGACCAACTTTGTGGCTAGCAGCAGTGATGCGGGCGACTACTCTGCTTCTGGTGCCAGCAACCAGCAAATGGATCAACAAGAGCAGCAAGGGCAGACGTACTCGTACGACGACATTGACCTTGCGACCCTGTCGGATCTCAACCGTTCGCCATCGCGTCTGTATGCTGAGGCACAGGCGCTGTTTGCCTCGATGGGTGCAAACTTTGGCTCGTCTTCGTCGTGGACTAGTGGCAACCAGAGCACTGGCACTGGCACTGGCACTGGCACTAGCACGGGCAATGGCGGTGGTGATGGCGGTCCTCGCCAGCAGGCAGACGTGGGTTCGAGCAGGGGGCTGCCACGTTCTGCGTCCGAGTCGGACCGAGCTGTGGACAGCTTCACGTCTGGCGGATTTGGCTCGACGGCTGCAGCGAGCTGGGGCACGTCTGGGACGGCGCCTTCATCGAGCGCAGCGGTGGGCTCTGGGAACGCGATGCGCTCGGCGAGCGTGAGCCACGTTGACCAGCACCGACCGCAGCTGCTTCGTGGCGTCAACGAGGGCGCGTCCACGTCCTTGCTTGGTGGCTCTTCGGTCGGAGTGAATGCAGCGTCTCTGTGGGCCTCGAGCGGGTCTCTGGACCGACTGGAGCATCTGTACCTCGAAGGCCTGCATTCGAGTCCGTCGCTGAGTGCGGCCACGGTCTCGAATGTCGCCAATCTGGGCGGACGAAGCGGCAATGAAGGAGGAGGTAGCACCGGTGCGGGCGGGTACCTGAGCGAGTAAGAAGGGGACTGACACCCGACGTCTCTATTCAACATGGAGAATAAAACCTCTCTCTCTAATCCTTTCTTTTCTTTTTGCTAATCGATAATCCCTGAAGCAAAAGCGAAGTCCCAACTGTTGTACTAGTATTGCGTCGTGATGATGATGATGATGATGATGATGATCAAGAGTCGTTCGCTAGGGACAAGACACACGATGTACATACTTTCTTGCCCTTTAGTTTGCTATGTGAATAGAACCAAGAATTGAAATGTGACTGAAATGCCGTACAAACTGATAGAGTACAAGTAGAGTACAGGGGTGATGCGGGGGGGGTGGGTTTTACTCGAGGAGAAAGTCGCTGATGGCCTCTCGCATGTGTTGCAAGCTGGATGGGGTGGCGGGGGTGTTGAGGTTAGCATGGACGTGGGAGGGGAGGAGGTGGTTGGGGACGCCGTCTACGATGGCGAGGCAGGAGTAGCAGAGTGCGTTGGTGAGCGGGGTGTCTGGGATGGGGAGGGCGACCGTCTCTTTCCACTTGCGCGTGTGCTTGCTGGCCGGGCAGTTGCAGAGGGGACACCCGCCGGACCAGGAGGGGAGGGCGCGCGCGGCCTCGGCGAGGCGGATGGCACGGGTGCCGATGCGCGGCGGGTGCGGTGGGATGGGCGCCTCTCTCGGAGCGGGACGGACGAGTTTGGCGCCCGTGCGGTTGATGGTCGATGCGGCGCTCACGTCTAGCGACTGGATAAAGTGGGCCGTGAGTGCCCCCAGAGACGACTTGGGATCCACCTCTGCCCCCGCCTCGGCCTCGGCCTCGGCCTCGTCGTTGGTGTGCAGGCCGTGCGTCTGGGCGTAGTAGGCCACCTCCTGCTGCAGGATGGAGGCGAGTGGACGCACAACGAGCACCGGGGCGCGGGCGGGGCCGAGCCACATGGCGTCCGCAGTGAGCACGGGCAGCTTGAACCCAGCGCCAACAGCGAGGCCGTGTATGAGGCGGATGGCGAGGCGCGTCGCCGTGTCGCCCAGCATGAGGGCCGCACAGCCGTGCTCGGCCGCCGCAGCCTGGAGCGCATGGAGCACGAGGATGCGGCGCATATCCTCTGCCCTGCTGCGTCGATCGGGCCGCTGGGCACGCGGCGTATCCGGCGGCATGATGGCGTCAAACAGCGCCGGCCCTGCGTCCAGCGGCACCCTTGTGAGCGCGAGGCCAAACCGCTCCGCCTGCCTCTGCGCCTCTGCGTCCTCAGCACCGCAGCCGTGATCGACGTGGAGCAGGACCAGGCGACATGCCTCGCCACGCCTCGGACGGAAGTAGGCGGCGGCGGCGTGCAGGAGCGCCAGTGACGCCTGGCCCCCCGAGAGGCCGAGCGCAATGCGTCCCTCTACGTCTTGCTCGCGGTCGGCGGCGGCGGGAGCGGGGTGCGCGTCAATGTGGGCAGAGAACACGGCCCCACGCGCATAGTCAAACCCGAGCTTGGCCTTGTACTCGAATGCGCGGGTGGCACAGGGCACACAGTAGCCCGTATCGCGAAAGTAAACGGCCGGCGTGGCCTTGCGACAGCGCACGCAGACCGCCGCCGCCGCCGCCGCCTCCGCTTCCGCCTCCGCCGCTGGTGGAGTGGCAGTCTCGGTCGTGTTCTTGCAGGCGCACTCGGATCCGTTGCCACATCTGCCCATAGTGGCAGCTTGAGCCGCAGTGGAGACACTGCCATTGTCTGGGTCCGGGCACGGCATGGTGTTGGTGTTGGTGTCGGTGATGGTGGCGAGAGGGTGTCGTGTTGCGCTGAGGGGCGTCCGTTTTTTTTTTCTTGTTTGCTGGCGCGGCTGAGTTGAGTTAGAGAGCAGATCCATACCCGCGTCCCGTATCCCGAGGTTGGAGTTCCGAGTTCCGAGTCCCGAGTAATTGCACTTCTCACTCGCGCGGGTGGAAACAGATTGAGCGGGAAAAAAAGGTGCTCAGCAACCACCAACCTCGATGCACCATACACCACACCCCATACACCATGCCGAGCGCACGACGCAAGAGGCAGGACCCGCTTCCCTGGCCCACACGCCCCTATCTCGCGCTGGGTCTCGAGGGGAGTGCGAACAAGCTCGGTGCCGGGATTGTGCTCCACGCTCCGAGCGACGACGCCTCGTCGTCTGTAGGCGCTGTTGATGTGCTCTCCAACGTGCGGCACACGTACGTCACGCCGCCCGGCGAGGGGTTCCAGCCCTCGGATACGGCCAAGCACCACAAGGCTTGGATCCTGCAGGTGGTCAGCGAGGCCGTGCGCCGTTCCGGCCTGTCGAGTCTCGCCGAGGTCGACTGCATCTGCTACACCAAGGGGCCCGGTATGGGCTCGCCGCTCCAGTCTGTCGCCCTCGTCGCGCGCACGCTGTCCCTCATGTACCGCAAGCCCCTCGTCGGTGTCAACCACTGCGTTGGGCACATTGAGATGGGCCGCACCATCACAGGCGCCGCCAACCCCGTCGTGCTCTACGTCAGTGGCGGAAACACCCAGGTGATCGCATACAGCGCCCAGCGCTACCGCATCTTTGGCGAGACGCTCGACATTGCCGTCGGCAACTGCCTCGACCGCTTTGCGCGCGTCATTGGCCTCAGCAACGACCCGAGTCCCGGACAAAACATCGAAACCCAAGCACGCCGCGGCAAACGCCTCCTCCCGCTCCCGTACGCCACAAAGGGCATGGACGTCTCGCTCGCTGGTATCCTCAGCGCCACAGAGGCCTACACACGCGACAAGCGCTTCCGCTCCGCGCCACCCGTCGACCGCCCCGTCCCTGTCCCCGTCCCCGTCTCCGTCCCCGTCGGCAGCCTGGCCAACGGCAAAGTATGGAGCGGCGAAGGCGGCGGCAAGCACATTGTCAATCTGCATCCGGAGCCCCAGGAGCGCGCCGAAGGAGAGGGGGAGGGAGAGGGAGAGGGAGAGGGAGAGGGAGAGGGAGAGGGAGAGGG
>JAOCZO010000035.1:0-47975 GCA_026413255.1 Fereydounia khargensis
TTCTGTTTGCGCTTGGCCCTAAGGCCAGCAAGGACGGTTCTGTTTGCGCTTGGCCCTAAGGCCAGCAAGGACGGTTCTGTTTGCGCTTGGCCCTAAGGCCAGCAAGGACGGTTCTGTTTGCGCTTGGCCCTAAGGCCAGCAAGGACGGTTCTGTTTGCGCTTGGCCCTAAGGCCAGCAAGGACGGTTCCGTTTGCGCTTGGCCCTGAGGCCAGCAGGCGGGTCCTTCTAAGCTTGGCCCTAAGGCCAGCAGCTTGTCTGACGGCTTGCTGAGAAGGGTTCTTTGGTATCCAGCTAGGCCAGAATTTAGGGTCGGATCGTCCTTGAGGCAGTCTCGGAATGATTGAGTGACACCCTGAGTCGCGACTAGGTCGCTCAATAATTTGGTCACTTTTCGCACCTTCGGAGTGATGAGCGACCTTTTGAGTCGCGACTAGGTCGCTCAATAATTTGGTCACTTTTCGCACCTTCGGAGTGATGAACGACCTCCTGAGTCGCGACTAGGTCGCTCAACATTCAGGAAGCTAAAGTTGTTTTGATCGGTGACAGCCGGTTGCTGCACCACTTGAATGCTCAAACGTCATGGGAATGGGGGTGGGGCTCCGGCATTGTGCAACGTTTCAAGAGATTTCATTGCCTACTTCAAGTTTGTCACCTGCTCTTGCAGCATGATGCATGGGTAAGAGCGCTCTTGCTGATGCACGTGGCTCGGCTAGGCAAATCAACATTTTTGACCAGACATTTAACCTATCTGACTAGGAAAACAAGGGGATCTGATGCAGTTTGGCATGGAATGCAGGATGGGATTTGTTTGACGTGCAGCGGAGATGTCACGTTGTGTCCATCGATTCCAGGCAGCTGTGACCTAATCCTCCTGCATTTTGCCGTCCTATAAGTTATTCACTTCTACCACTAACGTAGCGGATCCGAGGCATCAGCTGACCCGAGCCAATAGTTTGTTTATATTTTACGGATTGGACGCACGACTTACGTAATCGTCCGCTCGAGAAGGGCGCTGGACAAAGGGCGCTTACTCACAAAGAGCTGGAGCCTGATTTCTTTTCAAGGTCCAGGGGAAAGGTCCGCCGTGAACATGGATTGGACGCGTGGCTTACATACAAGAAATTGTCCCCTCGAGATTAGAGATGAGTGTCGAAGGGTCTGGCTAGCAGAGATTGCAGCAGCACGGTGCCAGCGCTAAAAGGCAGTGGAAGAACAGCAGCGAGCTGCGAAAAGAGCGTCCTAGATTCGCAGCTGTGAGCTGTGGAAGGAATGCCTCCAGTTCTCAGCTGAGAGCTGCGAAAATTGACGCGACTTTTCGCAGCCTCAGGCTGCGAAACAAGTTGGATTCAGTTGAAGGGTCGACAAGCTGGAATTGATTGCAGTGGTGATGAGAGGGCTAAGGTACAGTGAAAGAGCGGTTGCAATTTTGCTGGCGCGTCGCCTGCTCTGGCAGGTGGCCTTTCCAATCCAACTCACCCGCCGTGGCGGGTGACTTTTTGCTCGGACCTCACCCTTCAACTGATTCCAGCACACCCTCGCATTGCCTCACTGTTGCGTTTTGGAATTTAGGACACAAGCCACAGCGGGTTCTTTTTCCGGCTGGACTCACCCGCCACAGAGGGTGATTCGAGTTCCGGCGACCAACCGCCCTTGGCGGTCAGGTCTGGCTTTTTTTTTTGGGACTGCACTCGCATTACAGTACGTCCATCTACTGTGCAGTACTGATACTGTAGCGTTGTACAAGGAGGACAACACCCCCTACAAAATACACCCAGGTACAGGTTCATGGCATTTCTTTTGCGTGGAGATGGACTATCTGTTGTCTATCCACGCGCTTAAAGGCACGTGGCTGCCAACGAACGAGGCCTCACTTTGTCAGCGCCGGCAAGCGACGCCTCCATCGAGCGCCGCGGAGAGTGTATGCCACTCAGGAATGAGAAGGGACGCAAGCCCAGCATGAGGCTGCTCATGTCGTCCCCAGCCATGCTCAACCATGACGTCAAGGCACCCCGAGCTGTGCCTGCGCTGTCCAGCCCACCACCGCCGCCGCCACCACCGTTTGACTACATGGCTGAGTCACAACCGTGCGCTGAGTAGCCTCAGGGCAGTACCGTATCATGTAAGCTTTCCAGGCCCCCTTCCCTCTTAAAAAAAGTGCTGAGTCGCCAAGAAAGGTTTACAGGGCATTTGTTCAACAGATGCTTGTCCTTCTTGCTCTGCTTGAGTGCTGCAGGGTCCGGAACAGCGTTGTAAGCTGAGTCTCACATTGCCACTGAAATAAAAATATATATATCCTACCCGAAGATGCCACTGTGATGGCACAAGCGTTCAATCATCCCTCCCCCCAAAACCAGCAACAGACAGCTCCAATCAACATGAGTGGTCAAGCCGAGCAACGAGACACCAAAAAGATTCGCATTGAGGAAGCAGAAGAACGGCACAGAAATGCTGAGATCGCTGCAGTGCTTGCTGTACATGTACCACCTTGGTGGGAGGAGGCGGTACAAGGCTTCACTGATGAGGTCCCTGCACCTCTTATGGGCTCTCACGTCTCAGGTGAAGAGGATGAGGCAGATGATAGAGATGATGACTTTGTTTCCTTTGAGTCTCCCCAGGTCGGTACCAGCCAGGCTGGTACCAGCGTAATCCGAAGGCAGCTCCAGATGAAGGAGTACAACGCAATCAGAAGAGCCGAACGCTTTGCCAACATCCGAGGTTCCGCCCTGCAATCAGCTGGGATGAGCCCTTCCTCTGACAACAAGGAAGCAGCTATCAAGGTGACGAAGGCCCTCACCAACTCGGGAGGCTACTCACGGCTGGAATACGAGGTCAACAACAGCAGCTACGCGGTCACTGTCAACATCAAGCCTGCAGATCTGCAACGGGCAGTTGTATACTGCCATAGCAAGGATATTTCTGTCGGGGACTTTGTCAAGCCGGTCCTTTACAAGCTTGTATCTCAGCCCATCCTCTCAGAGCACCTGACACGTCTTCTTCAGCAAACAAAGATTCACCCTTTGCCAAAGTCCGATCTTGCTCGATTCATCAAGGCCATGGTGGAGGAGTATCAAGACTATTTCGTTCCAGAAAAGCTGCAAGAGATCCAGCTCGCTATTGACAGCTATCAGCCTCCTCAGACCAAGGTGAGAGAATTCATCCACGTCAACCGTGATTGGGTAGCTTTATGTCTGAACCTTCACTACCTTCCTGTCCAGATCCACCTCTACGTGAATGGCGACTTCATCCAAGGGGCACGAGCTGACAGGAACTTTGGTGTTAAGTGGACCCGTACATTCAAGGAGCCACCCAACAAGGTACCGAGCTTGGAAGAGCTTGAGAGGCAGCACGACGTCAAGCTTGTTTTCACAGGAGGAGGCCAAAGGGAGCAGCAAATCCGAGACAGCATTGGGACTCGTCTGGTTGCGAAGCTCGCATGCGACCTTGGTCTGGCAAAGTTGGAGAAGGACAGAAGTAAACTGATGGCTGAGTTTGACCATGTCTTGGACATTGCGTTGAATGAGTCTTTCATCACACCAATCCTTAGGCGTTGCAGCACAAAATGCGGAGACACAGTCCAGGTTTCTCTTGGAAACTTCAGGACTTGGCTGCCAATCTCAGCGATGAGTCTTGCCGAAAGCTTCCAGCATGATCTCAAGAACATCATGATCTCAAGAACAAGCTGGAGCAAGCAGAGGGATCTGGACCTGTCCGTCAGCTGGAGGAGAGCATCTTCCATGAATGCTTAAGGAGAGTCGTCCCTCCTTTGACAGTCCAGAGAGTCCTGGATGATTACCTCGACCCGAGCAAGTGTCAGACTGATGGTCCCATGTCCAGGGAAGTGCAGAAACGAATCGATCAATTCTCATGCCCAATACCTGGCCTCAATTCTACGAGCGACACGTTTTGCTGTCAGGTTGTTGGAGACCAAAGCAGCCATGGTCGATTGGAGCCCATTCCTGTTGCCAGGATGGGGAATCCAACCAAATGCCTTGAGCATGCAGCTCTGCAAGTGGTCAACGACGCGAAATTTGATGCCGAGTCATGGGGACCAAAAATTCATCTCAAGTTCTCGGAGCAGCGACACTCAGGCTTTGCACCACCACTTGATCCAGCAACCATTCTCACGGAGAGGTTCCCAATGACACCAGGCTTCCTTCCACTGGCATTTCTTCCAAAGGACGAGGCAGGTGCACTCACCCATTACTACACTTCAAAAGAGGCTCCCCCTCCCGACCCAACTTACAACATTGAGCCTCACCTTCTCCATCATGCGGACAACTTCTACAACATGTCTCGATTCCTTGATTCTGACTATTGTCGCTTCCTTGACGTCAAGGATATCTTGTCAATGAGAAGGCCCACGTTGGACAAGGAAATGCCTGTCATTTGGGACGAAGAGATCGGCAAATGGGCACAGCATCGACTTCCGAATCTCCTGCTGACTTCTGTTCATTGGAACACAACTAAAAGCCGATTCTTCACACCTCTCTCTCACGAGCTTCTACAGTACGCAATCTTCATCCATCAGACTGCTCGTCAAGTCATTCACGATGAAGAAGCAGACAAGATTCTGGCAAAGATTGAAGAACTTCTGGAGCTTCACTACATATCAGGAGACGTCGAACTGTTTGGGAACCTCAGTCAGAATCAAGCCATTGATTATTACGATCGATTTAGTCCAAGTTCCATCAACAATCTGGCAAAGAGGGTTCGGAATGGTCTATCACGGACGACTGGAGTCCTTGCCTGCCCTGACTCTTACTCCAAGACAGCAGTTTGGGAAGCAGAAATCGAAACGGTAATGGTGACGCAGACGACGAGACCAGACGAATTGATGCTGAATCACCATCAAGAGATTGACATCTACGGTGAAAGGTCCCTGCGATGCCATCACCCTCCATTTGGTCAGGCCGATGAGGATGTCCTCAAGAAGCTTGTTTCTGAACTTGAGGATCGATTTGGTGGGGCTGTCCCCAAGACAGAAGACGGTTTCCCTAACCCATTTTCATTTGTTGGCTCGGACGCCCGCAGCCGTATACTTGATATGGCTGCCACAATGGTGGAGAGGACAAGCTCTTCATGCGATGCACTCCGTCTGCCACATGAGCTTGTGCCTTTTCCAATGGATTGCCTTGCCTTAAGCGAAGAGGATAGGTCAAGGTACAGACGAATTGGTCAGTTTCAGTCAGCTAACAACAGCTCGATCACTCAGATACTGGTGGTGTGCCAGTGGCTGCTTCAGCATGGTAACCGATGCCATGGGACTGGACTCAAGCTCAGGTTTGGGAACGACGTGTTTCATCCCCTCAAGGCTTCCTTTGGACACGCCATTCATGGAGTTCGCTGCTCACATGGGTTCTCAACCCCTTCGCCTCAAGACCTGTCCGATGACACTCTCTGTCTTGAAGCTCAAAACTTTGCTGTCGAGTCATGGTTCTTCAACTTATGGCGAAAAGGATATCGACGTCTCATTGGAGCCCTGGACCTCAACAAGAAGATCTGCATCGAGTTCAGCCGTCTTCAAGCCATCGACCCAGCCCTTACTCTGAAGGAAGATGACCTTGAAAGGATTGCCTCACTCCCGGTCCGTTGGCGTGACTCTGTTGATTCCCGAGTCGACATCAACGTGTATGACAGGACCGAACAGGCCATTTGGTATCGGCTCACCTCTTCTGGTATCTGAGCCCTCTTCTCTACCGAATCTTCCGAGCTGTACTCTCTTTCATAGGCAGTCTAATGGAATTGCATCTATTGTGAGGCCGTAAGTTCACCAAAGGCACGAGCGACCTGCTCATAGCTGAAGAGATGGATGTAAATTTCCTTTTGGCAAAGCGGGCAGCCCAGGATTGGCAGCCACGTCGCGGTTCTAGGGCACCAGCCACAGCTGGCGCTTTTTCTGGCTGGACTCACACTCAGCCTTTCCACGTCCAGAATCACCCGCTCTGGTGGTGGCCTCCCCAATCCAAAATCGCCCTCCGTCGCGGGTGGCCTTTCCATTCCAACTCACCCGCCACGGCGGGTGACTTTTTACTCGGACTTCAACTAACTGAGCTAATTCCTTTTTTTTTTTCCTGGCTGGACTCACGCGCCGCAGAGGGTGATTTCCAGTTCGAGTGACCAAGCGCCCTTTGACACGTATCAAAGGGCGGTCTGGTCCTTTTTCTTCGGGGGTCCCGGCGTCACCTCTACAGTATCTGCTGATTCCGAGAATAAAACCCACCCACTTGCCCACCCTTCTCACTGACGGACACAACTGGCCTGGCTTGCTGTAGTTCCGCACACCTGCACACAACTCTCCCCTCGTCCAGCGCCTTTGCATTTGGCGGAGGTCTTGGACACAGTATCACGACTTGCTGCTGTAGCACGTACTGGGTCCGCAATATAGACGGTCCCAGCAATCATCTTCTACACACCAAGTTCACCAACCACTTCCTTTTAAATCCACCCTAACAGCCACAGCAATGAGCCGAACTTACAGTACTGGCCCCGGCACAGCCAAAAATCGACGAGAAATTCGACCCTACCAGCTTGCAGAGGCACAGCCACTCATTCTCCATGAATCCGATCTCCTTTCTGGAAGTGGACCTACTTCGATCATTGATGGACGGAAGTCAGTCTATGATGATGAGCTTGGCCCCCTTGTCATTCGAAGAAATGTCACAGTCATAGGCAAGAATGGACGCACTCTCTTACAACGGTTCTCTCCAAGAACTCAGTACGGCACCAAGGCAAGCAGAAGTTTGTGCGAAGCGGGCTACAAAAAACTAAAGACTGTTTACGCTACATGCCAACCACGAACCAAAGGAGGCAATCGTACCCAGCAAACTTCAGCCGGTACAAGCAAAGACCGTATCCGGGGGAACGCAAGAAAGACGGCAAAGGTTGAGACTACTGGAACAAGGAAAAGAAAGACAGCAAAGGCAACAAATGGATTGATAAAGCAAACAGCAACTGAGCCAATTCCAGCAGTGGAGAAAACAGCGGCGGAAGGAACATGCGCTACAACAGAAACCCGTGCTGATTCTGACACTGAGAGCAAGCGCTTCCATCTAGGAGTGTGGTACGACCAAGCTCGAACCCATTTCACAGCAACAGCAGACATGCAACGATCAGGCGAGGAAGCTACAGCAATCAACGATTTACTTGCCTGGATTCATGACTATCTTGACCACATACGAGGATTCACCTGGCGGTTTGTGACAGACGACTGGAAGGCGATTCTACAACAGCGAGAAATGGCAAGAACCGAGTTCGTCAAGCCCACCACAGAGTTCTGGCCATACACAAGTCAATGGGCGACAGCTTTTGCCATCTTTGAGGGCTTCACTCGCAACCCACACACAGATAAGGATGACGAAGCGCCATCCCTCCTGCTCAACTTTGGTGCCAGTGCTATTCTCGAGACACAATTATTCCGCCTGGAAATGCAACCAGGCGATGTTGTGCTTCTTGACACATCCTACCTCACCCACCACTCTTATCCAGCTCCACTCCAAGATGGCAAAAAAAAGCGGTGGGCAATATCCTGCATCTGGCGCAAAGACATCACCAAAAGACGTCTCCCCTCTAACAAAAAGAGAGCATGCCTAGCCTCATTTTGCGCAAAAAGAATGCAGAAACGGAGGAAAAGCCAGGACTGACCGACACTACGGGAAGGAGGCGGCAGCAACACTCTGCCAGCTAGGAATACAAGGGCCTCTAAAAGTTTTGCAGTGTAGCACTGCGCCCACCTGTTCATACAGTACAGTATACAAATGATATTTCAAGTTTGTTGGTGTTGGTGCCTACTGTGCCTACGAGTGTCTCTGGACATATGATGGCCCCAGCTTTCCATGTTTGAGACCAGTGAGCTTGACGTACGAAGGGCCCAAAAGGCGTCACGATACCATGGGTGGATTGCAGGAAGAGCTGAGATCTTGTAGGCGTTTTCTTCATTGTCAGGTGAACGAAGATATCCGACTTGCCAGGCGCCTCCTTGAAGGATCAGGCATCTAAGGAATACCTGACATTCAGTTGGTCGGGGTGAGTGCCGGGGAACAAGAAGCACAGTCTCGCGTCTTTCATACGTGGCATCCTCAATGCACATCACTAGTGCCGTGCCTGTGAGGTCCGCGAAGAGTTGGCCAATGTCCTCTGGCATTGCGTTGTTGGCCTCAAAGCGAACGGCATCCATGAGGTTGTTGAGAGCAAGGGGGCTTGAGGCGTAGATTGTAGAGTAGTCTGCCCAACTCTTTCGCAAAAGGTTGACAAGGTCGGCTCGAAGGGTGTTTAGGGATGTCTCGCTAATGGATTCGCCACGTACTGCCAGGAGAGCTCCTATACAGCTTTGCGAGTTGCTTCCAAGGTTGAAGGAATACCTCCTTGTAACTTGTATGCACCTGGGGTCCCCGGACTTGGACAGAACCTTGGCTACAGGTACATTTGGCAGGCGCTCGGAGTCACCTGTGGGCTCCTCGGCCTCGGTGTATTGGACAACCTCGTCAAACGTGAAAATACGAACCAGCTTGGCTGGACTTGCTCTGTTCCTGGTGATTGAGGGGCGTTCCCCAGCTTGGTGGTTTCTGTGAACAGCATTGTCGACAATGATCTGCCATACCTCACCCCGAGCAAGTATACGAGCTTTGAATCCACATCCGAACCTCTTGTACTCGCAGGTAAAGTATCGGGTCTGGCTACCCCGGCCATTGTTGGTACCGCCAGCACGTACGCGAAATCCAAGATTTTGGCTTTGCCTGTCCAGCCAAGCCTTAGCTTCGACACTAGTCTCCCACGTCTGGGCTGGAGGCACTCGCAGGGGCGCAATGGGCATAACGAGCTTGAAGATAAGATTTCGGGGGAAATGCTAGCAGAGTCCAGTCAGAGAAAGGGGAAGCCACTGTGGCCGTGGTCAGGCTCTTAACAATGAGAAACCCGCGTAGGTCATTTTGATCCGCGACTCAAGCATTTTCGACATTGAGAAACCTGCGTAAATGCCCGAGTCGAATTTAGGCCTCAATTGATTATGTAAAGCTTACGGTACAAATTACACGGCCGAGTCAATTCCCTCAAAATTTTGGTCGAGCAGCAACGACCAGGATCAGCTAGTCGACCCTTCAACTGAATTACTGTACAGTACAGTACTTGTACAGTGAGAGCGGTCGCAATTTTGCTGACGCGTCACCCACGCTGGTGAGTGGCCTTTCCTTTCCAGACTCACCCGCCATGGCGGGTGACTTTCTGCTCCAACTTCAACTGCAAGCCGCCCTTCGTCACGGTGAGAAAGGGCGGTTCGAATTTGCCTTTTGCGTTTTTTCGAAGTCGCAAGACCTCTATCGGCCCTCGAACGTCGTCAGTGCAGCCAGCAGGCGCGTGTAGGAATGCAAGTACTGAAGCCGCAGCCTGGCGGTTCAGCTTCTGTCGTAGCAAGCCAACCACAGAGACACGCCTGTTGGCCTCACCCTTTCAAAAATGCGCTTGCACAAAGGGGGAAAAGCTGTCTGCCTCCGTATTATACAGTACTGGCTACTATACAGTACGTCCGGGTGTTCTCATTCACGTTGGGGACATTACAAATGAATTTCGGACCACAGGTGTAAGTCAGTGTGCGTGCACACTATCGCGAGATGGACATGTTTGGCCAGTAACACGCGTAATGAAGTGGCAAGGAACAATTGTCCCTAGCGGGCTCCAAGGTCCAGCGGCAGGTTCAGCACTCAATCACTGGAGGGTTTTGTTCCGAGAGAGCAAATGGCACGGCACAGGAGCTGATGTGAAGGATAGCATTTTTTGGAACAGGATGGAAGACAAATCTCGTGCTCGACCGTGGTAGCGCTAAAAGGATCCCACTTCCACATCAGTCGCGCCGGCAACTACCGGAGCCACACGCCCGCTCTCGCGCCTTGATCTTGCGGGCGCCACATCAGGACGGTTCCAAGTAAGTCTTTGAGAACGGGCAAGATACCCTACGCGCCGCTCAAGCACATTTGACCTCCTTAGTAGGATCACGAGCGGAATGCTCTGCTTTACAGCGATGACAATGGCAATCACCACTCTTTGCGATTCAACCTCGTCTCAGTTTTTCGTGGCACTTGCTATACAGTACTGTACATTCAATCCGTGCGTGCTCAACCCACTAGGAACGTACGGTCTCTACTGGGACCCGGAAGGAGATGCCTTCCTACTGAAAGTACTCCGATCTATTTTGCCCTTGCTTCATTCTGACTCTGATCGTCTCTGTATTCATTGCTCCGTCTTGTGGAATATCAAAGAACGAAAAAAAAGAAAAACAAGCCAATTTTCCATCCAACAGCCTCGGTCCCTGTCCCATCCCGAACACCACTCAGTTCCCCCTTTTCCTTTCCCCCTTTCCCTCTCTGTACAGCTCGTTGCCTTAATCATGGCTGCTTTTGATTGCTGGTATGAAAGAGTCCTGGTATTTCTCAGTGACCTTCCGCCAAGCCTGTCAGGAAGGCCTCATCCTGCGATTGAGATCAACGATGCAAGCTCGCTGGATTCCCTTCACCATGTCATCCCTCAAGACGGCCGGCACTACTCGGTGTTTTTCAGTCCCACCATCATCATTCAGAAGCAAAGTCTTCATGGTGGAGGAGTCTGCTCACACTGCGGCACTCCTTTTGGTGGCGATTCTCGGGGCGTCAATCCAAATGATGTCAATCCCAGTGGCGTCAGTCCCCGCAACTCTGGTCCCCACGGCGTCAATCCATCTGATGCCAATACCATGGCACCGCTCCTGAAGGCAACAATCCCGTTGTTCCTGAACCCCGGAACACACACCCCGCCGCTGCTCTCCTTGGCATTCCTCCTGATGGTGCCAATCCTGAAGGCGTTGATCCGGTCGACAATCCTCTCCAAGGCACCAATACCTATGCTGTCGCTGCTCCCCTCGGCAGCACTCCTGAGGATGCTGTCTTCCGCATGGGAAGTCACACTCTGGAGGCTGCCATTCCTCGGAAGGCTGAGCTCAATCTTCGATGCAGGACTCTCACAATGGAGGAACTGGATATGGTTAGTTCGGTCACAAGGCTTTCACAACTTTATCGGGACCCTGCTGGGTCCCAGCTGCTGAATAAACAACGCCTCTTTGTCTATGGAATCATCACTGGTTTTGGATCCGGAGGCAGAGGCGATCGCTGCATCCCCTACTTGTCAAAGAGGGAGAAACACCAGCGGGCTGAATACGAGGTCCACATCCAGGACGACAACACGATTGGTACAGTCCTTATTCGATCAAAAGAAGAGAAGCCCCTACTAGCAGCTATCCCACCGTACAACGTGGGAGATCTGCTCATTCTGAAGGATGGCCTCAAGCTCGTCCCCAGGCATGGGCAAGAGCAATTCCACGCCAATCATGGTTCATCCATCATGCATATCTCGAAGGATGATCCCGAATTGCCTCGAGTCATGGCAAGACTTGAGGCGCTCCCTCTACAATACCAGCTTGCACCGTGATGAAGCTAGCAAAGTCCCAGAGCAAACCGAAAAGGCCAGAATAGTGAGCTGAAATCTGATGAAATTGAGTCTTTCCATTAGAAGAACACCATGATGATGATGAAAGCGATGAAGTGACGAAGTGACGAAGTGACGAAGTGACAAAAGGACAAAGTGACAAAGTGACAAAGTGACGAAGTGACAGACTCGACAAAATCGACGGAATCGACAAAATTGACGAAATCGATGATTCTGATAAAAGCGACGAAGTGACAGAGTGACAAAATGACAAAGTGATGGAATCGACGGACTCGACGGATCTGAGAAAAACTAACAAACCTGAAGGAGGTGATGAAACCTCTTGAAACGTGGCAGGTCACCAGAGCCCAACAATTTGTAGCATCAAGTCTGGGAGGATCAGCAATGTACGTTTGTGGTTAAGGTACCAGCGTGCAGTAATGAAGCATTCTGGTACAAGGTTACGGAAGGTATGAGCGACCTGCTCAGAGCTGAAGGGGTCGCTGGGAATTTTGCGCTCTGTGTCAGCCAATAAAGCCTATCAAAGGAAAAGCGCGAGCGACCTGCTCAGAGCTGAAGGGGTCACTGGGATTTTTGCGCTCTGGACCAAGCATCACCATCACCGTCTTCTTTTCCTTCTCAGTCACCTATGGCGTCTCCCAATAAAGTCTGGCCATAAGTTATTCCTGTCAGACAAAGCGGACCCAGATTACGCTCATGGTATCTGTGCAAGGCAGGATTGAAGGGTTAAAGGATCCGCTTGGGGGATCCGCTCGAGGGATCCGCTTGACGCATCCCACTCGAGGTATCCCACTCGAGGCATCCGCTCGAGGCATCCCACTCGAGACATCCGCTCAAATCATCTCGCTCGTGGCATCCCGCTCGAGGTATCCACTCAAGGTACCCATCTCAAAGTACCCCGCTCGAGACACTCCACTCACGGTATCCGCTCTAGTCATCCGCTCAAGATGCCATATAAACCATCGTTTGCGTCCATGTACCCGCCCCAGGTTCCCACCACCAACACCACCAACAGAACCAACATGGTCAAGTAAGTCATGACTGCTTGGTGCCTTTCAGACGCAGTATGCTGACAATGTCCTTCTCTTACTCATCAGTGATGCTCCTGCATACCAGCCTTTCTCCATCCTCGGAGTTGGCAATCACGTCAATTACTATTCCACCGTAATCGTTGGAAACCATATCCTCCATGGCGATGACCGACGGAATGATCAAGAAGCTCCTCCTCTTCGTGATCCAGCACCAGCTCCAGCTCCCGAGCCCCAAGCTGCTCCCGCTGCACCTCCTCGTCCTCGAGCTGCTCCCGCTGCACCTCCTCGTCCTCGAGCTCCAGCTCCCGAACCCCGAGTCGCTCCTCCTGCACCTCCTCGTCCTCAAGCTCGAGCTCCCGAACCTCAAGCTGATCCTGCTGTTCCTGTTGGTGACCGGGTAGCCAGGTTCTTTGAGGACAATCAAGTTGTTCGCAATGATGACTTGAACCTCGAGGCCTTTGAAATGGCTCAACAGGACGTGGAAGACATCGTTTCGAGTAAGTATATCAATTAGCCCCGCCTTCAGTTCATATGCATTGACACTTCCTTTCCAGTCATCCGACTCTCACATCTTTGGGAGAACCGTGGGCTTTCTGAGCGATTGAACAGGACATATGTCAATGTGTTTGGTTTCATCGTGCAATTTGCCCATGGGGGTAACCAATGTCTCCCCTCTAGGATTGACAATCGAACCACCAAGGTTCAATACGAAATTACCATCCAAGAGGGTGAGAGGGTTGGCAAGGTCAACCTGATTTCACACGACCGCAACGTTTTTACGGCGGCCATTCCTCCCTTTCAAGTGGGAGACCTTCTTATCTTGAGGTCGGTCCTCAAAAAGGGAATAAAAAACAACCGAGAGATCTTTGTTGCCGATGGCCAAAGCTCTTACCGCCACTATCGAGAAGACGACCCAGCCATTCACGAGGCTGTCGATATTCTTTACTCGCGGGACTACGAATACAACAACATCTAATGGCCCGTAAGAAGGCCGGCCTTGAGTCTGAGGACGAGCTTGACGACTTGTAAAGACCATCAGTATTGTTAGTTTCATTGTCTCATCATCATCACGAATAGAGATCGTTGTTCGAAGTATGGATACGCAAAGTCTGTGATGGTAGTGGCCCGGCTTATACGGCCGAGTGAGAGGAACGGGGAATGCGCGTCACGTTGAGCTTTTTTTGACTTTGGATTTATTTGGATTTTTTTGGAGGGCGCTGGACGGCTGTTCGGGGTTTGCATCGGTCTTCTCCGCATGTCAAAGGTGAGGATCCTGGAAGAACGCGTCAAGTCAGGTACTTATCATTGGGGTAATCCCCACACGACACAATCTCACCCTCTTTCCACCATCTGTGCGCTCCGTTGTCATGAGTTCCTTGACAGAATTGGAGGCATCCTTCCACGCTGAGCTTGCGTCTCTCAAGCGGGACGAAGCAGAGAAGCGCTACGATGCTGCCGCACTAGCCTCCCTCGACGCTCAAGGCCGCACAGCCAACCAGATCTTTGCCTCGCTCCGAGCCAACGAGCATCAATCCGTGTGGGAGCGTGGACTCGACGTCTATCCAGGAATGGACTTTCATGGAGCTCGGGATGCTGGCCTTCACCTCCATCACAACGACACCGCCATCGATGAGCACCAACATCAGCAGCACCCATTGCCTGCTTGGCAGATCCTCCGTCGCATGCCAAAGGGGGCACTCCTGCACGCCCACTTTGATGGCACAGTCGATATTCGCTTTCTGCTTGCACATGCCTTGCAGACGCCCAAAATGTGCATCAAGGCTACTCAGGCGCTCGACTCGATTCAGGCG
This sequence comes from Fereydounia khargensis, assembly GCA_026413255.1. Taxonomy (NCBI): domain Eukaryota; kingdom Fungi; phylum Basidiomycota; class Ustilaginomycetes; order Urocystidales; family Fereydouniaceae; genus Fereydounia; species Fereydounia khargensis. Next base: position 14,310 of record JAOCZO010000035.1, read on the forward strand.
CTCCACAGCGCAGAGGTCCGATTCATGGTCCTTCCACAACGTCCATCAGTCCCGCAACCCTCCAGCATCTGGACGCCCAACTACATTCCCGAGACATGGGTTCCTTACGCTGAGGCCCGATCTGCCTTCCCGCACCCGCATCCCTATCTATCCAGCTCCTCCTCTTCCTCCGCCACAACCGCCGATACACCGGACCGGCTCCCTCCCTACCTCTTCCCTTCGGCCGACCCTGGCTCCTGCTTTGATGCCTATGTGCATTCACTCACCACGCTAACGCCGCACAATGCTGCACCACCCATCGCCAACAGCAAGCAGGCATGGGCCAAGTTCATCTCTACCTTTGCCGTCATTGGTGGACTGCTCGGTTATGAGCCAATCTTCCGTGCGTACGTAAAGGAGATGCTTCGCAGCCATCTGGTCGACGGCATTGGCTACACCGAGGTACGACTCAACTTTTTCGATCCCTTCATGGTCCGCGCAGATGGCACCCCCGACTTGTCGCATCGCGAGTGGGTGCGAATCTATGGCGAGGTCATCGAAGAGTTCCGCGCCGACCCTGCCAACACTGGCTTTTACGGCAGCCGCATCATCTACTCGACCGTCCGTATCATCTCTCCCGAAAAGCTGCGCGAATACTGTCAAGACTGCCTTGAACTCAAACTCGAGTTCCCCCATCTGATCGCCGGATTCGATCTCGTGGGCCATGAGGATGTCGGCACCCCACTCCGAACCTACGCTTCTGAACTGATTCGCTTCCGTCACAACGCTGCCGCTGCTGGTGTCGAAATTCCGTTCGTATTCCATGCCGGTGAGACGCTGGTCGATGGCGAAGGTGCAGATGAGAACCTATACGATGCCATCGCTCTTGGCACTCGCCGCATTGGCCACGGCCTCTCTCTTGCCCGTCACGGTCACCTTGCTGACCTGGCTCGTGAGCGAAACATTTGCATCGAGGTCTGCCCCATCTCAAATCAGCTGCTCGGCTATGCGTCCAGTGTAGCATCTCATCCTTCCCTCCTGCCTCTGCTTCATCGCGGCGTACCCATCGCTCTCTCAAGTGACGATCCCGCTATCTTTGAAAACCATGGCCTCTCCTATGACTTTTACCAGCTGGCTATGGCCTCGGCGTCAACCACGCTCGCTTCTCTCGGTGTGCTTGCGCGCAACTCCATCTCGCACACGCTGGCGCAAGAGCACGAAAAGGCAGCTTGGACCGCTCAGTTCGACGTGCAATGGCAGCAATTCCTCAAGTGGGTCGTCACTGAATACGACCAATCCAGGGCGTAACAGTAACGTGTCAATTTTTCTCTGGCACAAGAACCGGGTTATTGCCCACTCACTAGAGAGACTCCTTGTTATAATCATTCTCATCTTGTTCATCTATCTAAAATCTACAATACATATTGGAAGGCGGAATTCGATTGTGAGAAGCTACCCTGACGCTGCCGTGACGTCTGTCATTTCCTTACAGCATCAACCAGTTGTTGGCTCAGGCGGTGGGTGACCAGCGTGGACTGTTACAGTCTTGTGTAAGTTAGCTCCCATGGCGCGCTTGCTTCCGAATCCGAGAAACCCCTCCACAAGAATGAAAGCTCGTCTTCCAGAAGCAACACCACAACATGCCCGCAGACTCTGTCGACATTCTTCTCCTTGGTAGCGGATGGTCCGCCTCATTCATCCTACCTTTGCTTCGAGAGGAGCGCCTCTCGTACGCCTATACTTCTCGCAGCCCACCAACTCCTGAGGAGGCTGCTGATGGCAAGATCCAGTTCCAGCTGACCGATGACGTGGACGACGCAGAGATACAAAAGCTGCCCCGGGCCAAGACCGTTGTTGTCATCTTTCCTATCAAGGATCCTGATCTGGTCAGCAGGCTTGTCCAAAAGTACGAATCTCTGCGTGTGCGCACTCGTTGGATCCAGCTCGGAAGCACCGGCATCTGGGGCCCGGGCACTCATACTTCCAACTCACCCTACGACTCTTCCAACCCACGAGCCATCTCAGAACAGCGTCTTCTTGACCTCAAGCGTTCCGAGCCTTCTCAAGCGCGTGCAAGTGTGCTGAATCTTGCAGGTCTCTATGGTGGTGCTCGCCAACCACGCAACTTTGCCCACCGTGTTGGTAGCACCAAGGAAAAGCTGTCGGAGAAAGGAAGTGTTCACTTTCTCCATGGCCGAGACGTTGCGAGATCCATTCTTCTTCTCCACCAAAGCCAATCCTCAGGCTGGAACAAGAGGTGGATCGTGACTGGCAAGTGTTCGGAGTTGCTTCTTGCATGCTTATTCCAAAAGCTGACCTGTGCCGTCCCCTCCCTTTGCTTGACTTAGACTGCAACGTGTACGACTGGTGGCTCCTTTTCAGCGAGCTCAAGCCATCCATCCCTGGCGAAAGTGACCCTGAGATCGGGGCAAAATGGGTGCGCGAATTGATGCAAGAAAACGATGTCAAACATCTTCCCCGCCCCATTGCCAGTACCGATGGAGAGGGCCTACCTCGCTTTCTCGAACGAGCACTCGATGGGTCTGAATTTTGGCACACGATGGACTCGGCACCGGAACGCAAGTCTGTCGTCAAGACTGGAGAGGACCAGCTGTCTCTTATGTGAACCGTACAACTCAAGGCGTGATATGATATTCTTGTCAATTTCCGATTGTTTGCGCTCAAATACAACCAAGTCAGTTATCATGCTTGACCAATCCTGGCAAGGTAGGCGTCCCAACCGGCCTTGCGGTATCGGTGTCCCTGTTGGCGGACCTTTTCAAAAGCAGCCTTCTTGTCGGCCTTGCCTTCTGGACTCATCAAGGGACCGTAGATGCCGCGCCCGACAATGATGACATCACAGCCACTCTCTCGTACGACCTGATCCGGGGTGCGGTATTGCTGGCCGAGTGCGTCACCCTTAACATCAAGCCCGACACCAGGAGTGAGCACGAGCAAGTCTCGACCAGTATTGGGCTGTCCTTCGGCCTCGTCGACTCGAGACATGGCAATAAAGCCACAGACAAATCCAGTGGTATCGTCTCGAGCGGCTTGAACGCAAGCTTTGGTGTAGTCGCCCTTGGTGAGAGCACCGGCGCTGCTCATCTCGGCCAGCAAGAGACATCCTCGTCCAAGGGGCTGGCCAACAGAGGCAAGGCCTGAAATGATGCCCGGCCCTGGGACAAGATGAGCGTTGGTAATGTGCGACCAGGAGGCAATCTTGTGCACACCGGACGAGTACTGTAGCGAGACGGTATTGCCTGCCCGAGGAAAAGTGCCAAAATGAAGGTTTAGAGCTTTGTGCATCAAGACCAAAAGGCCCGAGGCTATTATAGCCCAGCTACGCACCAATGTCGGCAAACTTGCGGTCTTCAAAGATCAAAAAGTCATGCTTTTCGCTGAGAGCAGTCAGCTTGTGGGCCAGGTCCATGTCAAAGTCCTCCACAATGTCAATGTGTGTCTGTAACGAGTGGATATGAATGAGATTGAATGGTCGAATCAATTGAGTGGAGAGATACAGATGTGCGCGGGATACGCACCTTGACAAGGCAGACATCGGGTCCAACAGCGTCGCAAACCTGGAGAAGGTCAGCCTTGTTGGTCACGTCGACACTGACGCAGAGGTTGGACTGCTTGCGCTCGATGGTTTCGAGCAGAGCCTTTGCAGCCGGATTTGGCTGGCGCGCAGCACGCGAAGCGTAGGTCTGAGTAGCGATGCTTGCCATGGTAAGCGCGGCCGGGATCAGAGTTTGGCGGAGTGGTCGTAGACAGGACGACAGAGTGCTGAGTACCGCAGAACGAATCCGACAGCCAAAAAAGGTCGCGAAATAGAGAAAAAAGAGCCCTGGAAAGGGCCGAACCCTTCCTGCCTTGAAATGGTGCCGACCAAATTCCCGTGCTCCAACACCCCTGCAACTGTCGCACGAGAAAGAAAACGAAAGCCTCGACCTGACGATTTGGATCACGTGATGCATTTTACCAAATCGGAGGAAGCAGGCCTTTGAACGCTCCGCTGCTCTTCCTTCGCCCGCACGCTGCTGCGCACTTTCAAGGAGAAAAAGAAGAAAATCCAAGATTCTGACACCGTCTCGAGACCATCAACGTCGACATCGTAACGTCACTCCCCTTTTCCCACACTACTCGCCTGCAGCACTTCTTCTTCTTCTACTTGGGAAGCTCAGGTCGTGAACCATGGCCGCTTCTGCGGGGAACACCCCCACCCAGTTTTCACGCCTCCTCCGCCAGTCTCGCATCGCTTCTTTCGACCCCTCCATCCCGCAGGTCTACACCTCTCCGCCAGCCTATGCTTCCCGCGGTGATTGGGGGCTCAAGCGTCCGCTTCGTTCCAACACTGGATCAACCAATCCAGGATCGTCTTCCACCACTGGCTCCAATGCACTCGGTGCACTCCGCTATCTCGAAGTCTCTGAGCTAGATACACCTCAAGGTCAGACCACCTGGAAGGAGCGCGAGAAGGAGACCCTTTTCCTCAAGCGCTGGTCTGAAGCTGGAGTCCGCGTTCACAATGTTCGCCCAGAACATGCTGCAGCAGTAGCCCGTCCAGGCTCGTGCGGCCCGCGTCCTCATACCACCTTCCTCCCCTCTACCCAGCGTCACTTTCCCTCCGAGATCACGGACCCCATCACAAGGCCAAACGCTAAGGATACCGCACAGGTTGAGGCAAACGACAAGAACGCCGATTCTGAATTTGTCGAAAAGTGGCGTGTCATGATGAAGCGCCATGCCACTCGTGGTGCTGCTGATCCTACCTATGCAGGGCTCGACTATCTCGGCGAGCAGGCACCATCGACTGCGTTTGGCTTGGACGCTGAAAATTTTACTCTTCGTCCGCAGATGATCCAAAACTACAACGCCATGTCGGAGCGTGACTTTGAACGCTTTGTCAGCCAGATTCGTGCTTCCCGCAGTCAGTGGAAGTCCTTCTTCCGCCTCATCGAGCAAAACCGTCTGTCCAACAAGAGCCGCAAGCGACAGCAGGAACAGCAGACGGGCGTTTCTGCTCACAAGGTCCCCAGCAATCACCTCGACATGCTCGAGCAATCACGCGATATGGACGCCACCCGCGATGCTTTCCGCATGCTTCAAGACCAGACGGTGAAAGCCACCACCAAGCCTTCTAATGAACGTCTGCCTGGCGCCTCTCAGCCGACCACGCTTCACCCCCATGCAGGACTGCAGTACTCTCAGCCGGATCCAATCTTCCCTTACTTGTTTGCAGAACCACAACCGGGACGGGTGATGCACGAGTTCTCTACTAAAACGGATCGGGAGAACAGCAAACACACGAAAAAGATAGCAGACGCGCGCAGTGTGGCCATCGGTGGACGTGTGGCCTTCCTCTATGCACCTTTGCGTTATCTAGCCCCGCCGACGATCGACTGGAGCCGACAGGAACCCAAGAAGGGCACGGCACTATTCCGCGTTGTATCGGCTTGGCGCACGGGCATGTTGCCGGTTGGCGAAGGAATGCATCGCGACTTTGTCGCAACTCGTGAAGACCTTGGTTATGTGCGTAGCCAGGTCGAGCTTGTCTCTTCGGACGTTTCAGCACCTCGAACAAGCTTACCCGTGCCAATCGGATCGCCTGACTATGTAGGCAAGAAGGCCGAAGACCCGGACAAGCCTACACGCCACAGCCTGAGCGGCAGCAGCAGCAGCAGCAGCAGCAGCGGAGGCGATCGCGCTGATTCACTGCTCATTGGCGAAAAGCGACGCCAGGAATGGCGCCGCCGCCTGAATCGAGGCAGAAGCAAGGTGTCGGGCGAAGCTGATGGCAGCTCGAGCGCCAGCAACAAGGACGAGACGCAAAAAATGTTTGCCAACCTCGATAGCCTTGTTGGTGACCAATCCAAGAAGTGAGCAGACAACACAATGCTCCCTGCTCATCCGACTCTCACCCTCGGATCATTGATTCGCGCCTTTTGGCCGCCTGTACTACTGAATGAAAACTAGATAGAAGGGTTTGCGTAACAAAGGACTGTGGAATCAAGTGTGGAGTGAGCAAACGAATCACCTTGGCCAACGGGATAGTGAGGCGTGCGCATAGGTCTGGTTCGTGACTCGCGAAGCATGCGTGTGAATTCAGTCCAGTAGGTACTGTATGGAGGGTTGAGGCGTGAGCACACGCACGCACGCTCGCACGCACGCACGCACGCACGCTTGCACGTGTGGAGGCTCGTTCTCCCTTCCTACCTGTTACGGTCCTTCGCTTTGCTTCTCATCAAAGCATGCTTGCCACCAGGCTAAAGCGACACGTACCACACGCAGCTGCCACAATCATACTTCCGTTTTCCCGGTTTCAGCCCACAGTGGCTGCATCAAGAATGAACACCGACGCACAGACTCCTCGACGAACATCCCGACGCAAGCTCTTTGCTCCAGACCCACCAAACACCCCGTCCGTTCAGGTAGCCGCCACCACCACCATGTCTTCTCCCACTGTCAAGGCAGAGGAACAGAGTCAGGGACGGGTCGAGGAGAGCATTACCAGCACAGATACTCCACGCTACTCTTTACGTCGTCGCAACAACACTACCATCCCTGTCACCAAGTCGGAGGAGGAGGAGGTGGACGCAAAGCCACGCCCAGCCCCCAAACGAATCAAGTCAGATCCATTTGACGTATCGCCTCGGAAAAAGATCAAGGCAATCAAGATTGACCTTGATGAATCAGAGGCACATCCCGCACCACGACGCTGGCAAGAGACGTACGAGCTTCTCGCCCGGCAGCGTGCCAAGATAGTCGCCCCAGTAGACACCATGGGCTGCGAGGAGAACGGAAGGGACGACCGCCGCGCTGACCGAGACCGTGTTCGCGAGAGCAAAGAGGACGAGGCAAAGCGCGAGCGTCTCACTACGCTTGTCAGCCTCATGCTCAGCTCGCAGACCAAGGATCCGGTCACCGCCGAGGCAGTCTACAATCTCCAACGCACCCTCCCCGGTGGACTGACGCTCCAATCTCTCCTCGAGGCAGACGACCAAGTCATCTCTTCATGTATAGCAAAGGTCGGATTCTGGCGCCGAAAAACAGGATACCTCAAGTCAGCGGCGCGCATCATTGCTTCTGACTTTCAAGGCGACGTCCCTCGCACCGTCGATGAGTTGTGCTCGCTTCCTGGCGTGGGGCCAAAAATGGCATTTCTAGCGCTCAGCTCCATGGGGATACAGATCGGCATTGGCGTAGATACCCACGTTCATCGCATGACGAATCGTCTGGGATGGCACAAGACCAACACACCGGAGCAGACCCGACTCAATCTACAAAGCTGGCTACCAAAGGAGGTACGTAAGCGAGCGTGCATGTCCCTCTGCGAAAAAAAAATAAATACCCATGCTGACCATTCTTCCGCCCGTTGTAATGTACAGCTCCATGGCAAGATAAACAAGTTGCTGGTCGGGTTTGGCCAGGTCATTTGTGTTCCGGTCGGGCCACGGTGTGACCTGTGCGAAGTCGGCAAGGCTCGGCTATGTCCCTCCTACCGCAAGGTTGACGAAAAGGCAGCCTTGAAACGTGTCAAGGTAGAACTTCTTGACTCGGACGAGGAGCGCACTGATGAATGGGCACTGGTACCATCTCAAGAAGCCATAGAGCCCAAAGTCAAGGTCGAGCTTGAAGTGACTGGGCCGGACGGGCCTGGAAGCGTCAAGACTGAAGCGACCGTCAAGAGGGAAGAAGGCGCTCTTGAATGGTGACGACAGCTTTCGCGTTTGCGTGCTGGCGCCCTACAATACTGTATGTTAACTATCGCGACGCTCATTTTCCGTGTTGTCGCCTGCCTCGGGTCCAGTAAAGTACTTCCAGTCTCTGTGGTTCAGGGATGAAAAGTCAGAGACTCTTTCGTGAGCTAGTTGTAGCAGATAGCGCTTGAGGGCCTGCAGCTCTGTGTCAAATTTGGGCGAGTTCCTAGGTAAAGTGGAGTAAAGGAGATTAGTTGCTGCCAATCTTTGAGTGCCCTGAATTGGCGTGCAAATGAGCTCAGACTTACTTGTACGCCTTGACTGTGAATGTCGAAGTCAAGCAGGAAAGTCAGACAACGCCCAAGCTTTGTGCCTGCACCGTAGCTGTTTTTTCACTCGACTTACTGCGAAGCCCATTGTTGGGGTTCATGGCAAAATTGCGTGCCAAATCGTCAATATGAATCGTGTTATGTGGTCCATAGATGTCCGGCCAGCGCTTCCAGATGAGCGCTAAAGGTTTGACCTCATGAGACTTTGCGTTGGCATGCTTGATGGAGAACATGGGTGTACGGTCAAGAACAAATGAGACGGTGAAGTCTGAATGACCAATCATGCCCAGCTCGATGAGTTTGACTTCAAGCCATCGCCATGAGGTTTGGGACCACACGCAAATGTCATAGTGAGGCCATACGGCGGTAAGAAACTCGTGCAAGCCGGGACGAGCTGAGAGCATTGCGGGACTGGATGGATCGAGCAGCCTCTTTGTGTCTGCAAGAGTGTAATCCAAGTCGAGCACGAGAAGATTCTTGCCCGGCCTTGGTTCGTTCATGACTGAAAAGCTAGAAAAGCGCTGGATCACCTTTTGCAATTTCCGCAAGTTCTGGAGTAAAGGTCCTCGGATACATCAGCCGTGTGCTACGAGGTTTGAGGTCTTAGGCTGTGGTTGTCACGTACCCGTGGATTGTCTGCTGGTGGCATCTCAACGCTAGATTCCTGAGACGGAGCCTGAGAGTAGTCCGTGTCTTCGACCTGCTCTGACACAAGATCCTGCCGATGGAGAGAGGAAGGGTGTCAGGATTGAATTGGTGAGTCCAAGAATGCTGAAGAACGAGTGAGACTCACCTCTGCAAACAGTCTCGACTGAGCCGGATCTTGGAACCGTTCCGCTTCGGGCGTGCCGACAAGCATAAATGCGGCATGGAGCTTGACAAGGACAATATCTTGATCGCTGCTGGCCTTGTTGCTAGACCTCGGCTTGAGAGCGCTGGGTAGAAACTGAATCTTGCCCACTGGCTGATCGTCACCTGGAGGCTTGCCCCGCGTGAGACCAAGCAGCTTCTGGCTAGACGGTGGAACGTCGGTCATCGAGTACAGGATCGCCTTGAGGTCAGCTACCGTATCACACTCGTCGAGTCTAACGGAAAGTATTGAGGCCCCATATTTGACAGAGAATGAAAGAAACTCTTGCTTGTTTTCGTTCAAGTCGGATGGCGACCGTCGTTCTGTGTCCTGGGAGCCACCATCGGCCGTCTGCTCGACGACGGCTATCACTGGCTCTGGGGCCGGATTGGTGACGCTGGTTGCTGCCATAATGCTATCCTCCCACGTAGAGCTGCGGTCAATGTGACAGTGATGAGTAGACTTGCTTGTGATGGTTGTGATGGCGAGCCAAGTACGCCTGTGCACTCCAAGGCAGTCAGGCGATCAGGCAGCAAGGGTCTCCACTCATCGTCAATGTGCCAGCCATTCTGCGTTAGGATGGCGTACATTGGTGTTGTTGTTGACCTGAAACACCCCATCCTTGCCTTGCGTATGGCTTGCGTGTTGCAATCGTGTTTTCCGATTCCGTCTCGTTTCAAAAATGTGCCGGCCAACGATGCTGGTCGGTGCGCGCGACTCTGCCCACCCAAAAATGAGCTTCTGCTGCCGGGCGGAGGTTTTGCGCAGGCTGGCTAAGGCCGGCGTCAGAGAGCAACACTTGTTTCTCTCGCGGCTCAGCTGAGCACCGAGAGGGCGTGTAGCGCGGAGCTTGAGCACAGTGTAGAAGCAAAGGTGTGCTTGCTAGCCAGTCGTCAGTCGCACGTACGCTGCACCGCCCTGGAGCGCATTTCACATCGATTCCTCAACACCATCATCATTCTATATCTCCAACCGACGTCTCCACTCGCTTTCCTCTACTCTATCTTTCTTTTCACCACCCACACCTGGGGGCTTTTCCATCCCCCTTCCCATTCATTTGACCTCCCTTCACTCTCGTCTCGCCCATCCCTTAGCAGTGAGGCTCTCGCTTGCAACACGCCTAGGCCTTTGCTAGCGGGTGTTCGACACGCTGGCGCGGCTTCCCACTTTCGCCCAGCTCAGTCCCACAGCATCTAACTTTCAAGCGGATTCACGAGGCGGGCAACACAATACGACAAATACGGCCGTGCGAATCGCTCAACACGCTCAAACATTCATTCCTCCTCTCGTCGCTCTTGCCTGGCATCAATATCGATTCTTCTTGACCACACACTCGACTTGCCAAAATGTCGAGCAACATCAAGGTCGTCTCACGCTTCCGTCCTCCCAATGCCCTCGAGCTGCGCGAGGGCGGAGATATTGTCGTTGACTTTAGCGACGATGGCACCCTAGTCAAAATGATCAAGGGCGGAGGCACCTCTGGTCCCGAGGCCAGCGGCTTCGTATTTGATCGTGTATTCCCCATGGGCACCGCTCAGAAGGACGTCTTTGAGTTTGGAATCAAGGAAACCGTCGATGATGTCCTCAATGGTTACAACGGTACCATCTTTGCTTACGGTCAGACCGGTTCCGGAAAGACCTTCACCATGATGGGCTCCGATATTGACGACGAAAACCTCAAGGGTGTCATCCCTCGAATCACCGAACAGGTCTTTGAAAATATCATGGCCAGCCCTCCGCATTTAGAGTACCTTGTCAAGGTCTCATACATGGAGATTTACATGGAGAAGATTCGTGACCTGCTCGCTCCCCAGAACGACAATCTTCAGGTCCACGAGGAAAAGAACAAGGGTGTTTATGTAAAGGGACTATCCGACTACTACGTTGGTAACCAAGCTGAAGTCTACGAGATCATGCGCCAAGGTGGTATGGCTCGTGTCGTTTCTTCTACCAACATGAATGCCGAGTCGTCCCGCTCCCACTCTATCTTTTTGATCACGATCCAGCAGCGGAACACCGAGACCGGAAGCCAAAAGACGGGTAACCTGTATCTCGTCGATCTTGCTGGTTCCGAAAAAGTCGGCAAGACTGGCGCTAGCGGTCAGACGCTTGAAGAGGCCAAGAAGATCAACAAGTCTCTCAGTGCTCTTGGTATGGTCATCAATGCATTGACCGATGGAAAGGTAAGAATTTGATATTCAATTGTGCCACGCCGGGCTTCCTTCAACCTCCGAATCTAACCTTGCTGACCAATTTCGCTTTTCTCGACAGTCATCGCACATCCCCTATCGAGACTCAAAGCTGACCCGAATTCTCCAAGAGTCCCTTGGTGGTAACTCGCGAACAACGCTTATTGTCAACTGCTCCCCGTGTGTATACAACGCGGATGAGACACTCTCTACGCTGCGTTTCGGTGTGCGCGCCAAGTCTATCAAGAACAAGGCGCGCATCAACGCCGAGCTTTCGCCTGCCGAGCTCAAGGCGCTACTCAAGAAAGCAAAGGCTGATGCTGACCGTCAACAGCAATACATTGCGAACCTTGAGGCAGAGCTCAAGGTCTGGCGCTCTGGCGGCAAAGTTCCCGAATCAGAATGGGCGGAGGCGAGCAAAGTGGTCGTGGGCGAAGGTGCACCAGTCGTGTCTGCTACACAGCAGGCTCTGAACGGCGGTCTAGCCCGTCCTATGACTCCGGCTGTAGAGGGCCTTCGCAGCGAGCTCAATTCCCGACCCGATACGCCCACTGTCGTTGCGCCCCTCGACAAGGACGAACGAGACGAGTTCCTGCGTCGTGAGAACGAGCTCAGTGACCAACTTGCCGAGAAGGACGGCGAACTCAAGGCACTCCAGACGACTCATCGCGAGGCTGCAGAAGAACTTGCCTTCTTCCGCAAGCAAGAGGCTTCGCTGACGGAGGAAAACAAGACACTCGCGTCAGAACTGAATGAGGCCAAGGTGCAGCTAGAGCGCGTCAAGTACGATTACAAGGAGGCCATGATCTCGATTGATGTGGTCAAGGAGCAGAACTCTGATCTCCTTTCCGAGGTCGAGGAACTCAAGAAGTCGCTTGCTGACAATGCTGGTGGTGCACTTAGCGGTAGCAAAGACCCATCGCAGGAAGGAAAGGACAAGAAGAAGGCCGAAAAGATTGCCCAAATGATGGCGGACTTTAACGCTGGAATCGTTTCGGAGAAGGAGGAGCAGATCCGCGAGACGCTTGCCAAACTCGAGAACGCTGGCGCCGGCGGGGACGGGAGCAGTGGCGCCGGTCTGGCATCGCTGTCTGCGGATGACCTATCGACGCTGCGCGAACAACTGCTTGAGAGCCAGAGTCTGGTGCGCGAGCAGAAGAGTCGCGTGCGTCGGGCGCAAGAGGAGAACGAGCTTCTTCTCAAGCGACGTGACGAGCTAGAGGCACGCCTCTCTACACTCGAGGCTGAGTACGAAGAGCTGCTGGAAAAGTCTCTGAAGAACGAGGAGCACTCGCACGTCAACCTGGATGAAACGATCCAGGAGGTCAAGTCCAAGCTGGAGGCTCAGTATGCTACCAAGCGAGATGCTCAAGTATCTGAAATTGCTGATCTTAAGCTTCAGATTGAGCTACGTGCCAAGGAGACTGCTGAGCTCGTCGCAACGAACGAGAACCTGAAGAGCACCAACGAGGAGCTTAAGCGTGCCTTTGCTGTGACTGCAGCCGGCGTTGAAGGTGGCAAGAACCTGGCTGAATCGGCGCGCGAGATGGAGCGCGTGCGCAAGACCATGGCCACGCAACTGGCAGAGTTTGACGCGATGAAAAAGTCGCTGATGCGGGATCTGCAGAACCGGTGCGAGAAGGTGGTCGAGCTTGAGATTTCGCTCGACGAGTCCAAGGAGCAGTACAACAACGTGGTACGATCGAGCAACTCCAAGGCGCAACAGAAGAAGATGGCGTTCCTGGAGCGTAATCTGGAGCAGCTAACGAACGTACAGAAGCAGCTGGTGGAGCAAAACTCGAGTCTCAAGAAGGAGGTGGCGATCGCCGAGCGCAAGCTGATCGCGCGTAACGAGCGAATCCAAGCACTGGAACAGCACCTAATTGACAGTCAGGAAAAGCTCGCGATTCAGAATCGCAAGTTTGACGAGCAGCTTCAGGCAGTACGAGAGCGACTGAACCAAGCGCGCGAGATGCGTCCCAATGTTCTTGGCGGCGGCAACAGTGCACTCAGCTTTGGACGAATCGCTAAGCCTATTCGGGGTGGTGGACCAAGCGCAGGTGCACAGCCTGGTAGTGGCGCCGCGGCTGGAGGACCCCGGGGCCCTGGCGCAACACATGCCGGAAACATGGAGTGAGTACTATCAAGGAGAGGAGTGACCTTGATTCAGGATTAATGAATGACTGACCAACATCTCGATCGTTGCGTCATAGCTCTCCCAAGGGCCGCAGTTCCTGGTTCTTCTCGTCCAAGTAAAATGCACCTAGATGATCGAGCATCGGCATCGTTTCCCGCTCACCACATACCCGATCATTGTGTCTTTTAGAGTTGGAGAACACGGCTTGTACAAGCGTGCAACTTGCGATCGGCAGGAGGTCTGGGTTGGTCCTTCTGGTCGCTTTGCAGGAGCGTGCGTTTGCGAGATGTCATGTTCGCCACCCGGTCGTCCAAGAGTGTAGTATTGATAGACCTGTACATCTGATACCGGCCGAGAGTGTCGCGATGTGCCGCGTGCGTCGAGTGGATTTTTTTTTTGGTAGTGAAGGGACGTGGGTGCCAATTTCGGATCTTCCGCTCCACTTAGCGCAGCACTTTGCACCGATTTTGCGAACCCCCAACAGACAAACGGCATGATGCGACCAATGGCTGTGGCAAACATGCGAGCAGCGGCCCGCCTCGTAGGAGCCCGCCATTTTTCTAGTGAGACTCGACAACGGCTGCCGTTGCAAGAAAAGCTTTCGGCTTTACCGAGATAGCGTGCTGACCCAGGCTGTAACCCTATAGGCTCGCTCCGACGCAGTAACGATGCTGCGCTGCTGGATCAGATCAAGGCTGGTCTGAAGGATGCCATGCGTGCCAAGGATAGCCAGACCTCAACTGTGCTTCGTGTAAGTCCTGCATCTGCGCCTGCTCCGGCACTGGCTCTGTGGCTCACCTCACCACCCGTGTTGGCCATGTTGCCAACGCAGTCCATTCTTTCTGAGCAGCAGTACGCGGCCAAGCAGTCCGGCGGCACCCCGGCCACGCTCTCTTCCTTGCTTCAGAAGGCTGTCGCACGCCGCCGCGAGGCAGCCACCCAATTCCGACAGGGGCAGCGCGACGACCTTGCCGAAAAGGAGGAGGAAGAGGCCGTGATTCTCGAGCGTTTCCTCCCACGCCAAATGAGCGTCGAGGAGGTGGAAGCGGTTGCCAAACAGGCCCTCGCCGAGTTGGGCGACGTTGATGGCAAGAAAAAGCTTGGTGCACTAATCAAGGCTGTCAACGCTCGTGTGGATAGAAGCGCTGCGCCTGGTGCCATTGTCAGCAAGGCATGCGCTAACGTACTGGCCTAACTCGCCTTCACACAGTATTCATACTGCCCTGCATTGTAATCAAACCTGAAATGAGTGATTGCACCTTTGTTTGACGCGGCTTGGACCGCAACCACCAACAACATCATGTCCCGCTCTGTCGGGTACATTGTGTCTCCCTCTCTCATATCATGCACTGACGCACTGCCCTCCAATCAGGGGCGCTCGACCCTGGTTCACTCGCTAGCGTGGCATCTCGGTCTATTGGAATACAATCACGGCCTTAGTGACTTGTTTGGTGACCAAGCCCAAGACTCTGGAGCCCAAGCCCGCATCTATGCTCCTCCACTTGCGACTGTTGCCCAACTCGCTGCGTACCACACCCCTGCCTTTGTCAACTCGCTTCTGTCTGACCAGGCCTCCTTAACATCTGCCGGTGGAACGAATCAGTTTGGACTGCTCGATGTACGCTATCATCTGTCCGAAAACCTCTAAACACATTCAGCTGACCTTGCGCACTTTGCCCCCTCAGGACTGCCCTCGCTTCGATGGAATGAGAGAGCATGTTCAACTCGTGGCGGGCGGGTCCATCCTAGCCGCTGATCTACTTGCTACGGGCCGAGTCGACGTTGCAATCGCCTGGGATGGTGGACGTCATCACGCGAGCAAGGCGACAGCCTCTGGCTTCTGCTACATCAATGACGCCGTCCTTGCCATCCTTGCCCTTCGCCGTCCTAGCCGCGATGGTCTTCGCATCAGACGCGTGGCCTACATCGACCTTGACGTTCACTGGGGAGACGGGGTCCAGGAGGCTTTCCAGGCTAACAAGCACATCTTGACCCTCTCGATCCATCACGCTGCTCCCGGCTTCTTCCCTTGTCATCATGCTGACTCTGGCGCACTGGCTCCGCCACCAAGCACTGCTTTGAATCTGCCTCTTCGTCCGGGTACCTCCAGGGCTACATTCCAGCGCACCATGGAAAGCTGTGTCCGACCTGTGCTGGACGCATTCAAGGTACGCAAGACTGTTTCTTCATACTGTGGTGTTTTGCTCTTGGTCTAACCAAGTCTTCGTCCCTTTTCGTCCCATGTAGCCGGACGCGATCGTGATCCAAGCTGGCCTCGACGGACTGGCTGATGACCCTGTGGGTGTGTGGAACCTGGATGCGGCTGCATACGTCGATGCTCTTCGCACATTGCTGCAGCTCAACAAGCCAACCTTGCTTTTGGGTGGCGGTGGCTACCACGGACCAAACGCAGCGCGCGTATGGAGCTTGCTGACGGCTGTTGCACTTGAACGCGACCTACCCCCCACAACCCAGGTCCCCAACCAGCTGAAATCATGGCCAAGCTTTGGTCCTACATACACTCTGGACGTACCCTCCGGCGAGATGAGCGACAGGAACGACGAAGCCTACCTCCAGCATGTAGAAACTATATTTGCCGCCCATACAGAGTCGCTGCGAGAATGAAAATCGTCGAAGCATTACCATGAAGAGGTTCTAAAGTACATATGCAGAGTCATCATCGGCTCCAGCCCTTCCCCGGCTTGTTCTTGCGGTAGTCGGCCACCTTACCAGCAGTGCGGTATTCGCGCCTCGCCTTCTTGGCATCACCTTCGCTGTCTTGCTCACCCGTACGCTTTGTCCCTGGAGACGCCTTGAGACCCGTTCCGATAGAAATGTTGACCTTGGGCGGGACAGCAAAGCCAAATGCCTTTCCGACCTTGGCCAGGTCCAGCTTGTGAATGTCAAAGATCTTCTTGAGCGAGTACGAGCCGTAGGCTTGCAAGTAGGAGCGATAGCCATCGCTTGCTGATTGGTGAAGGTAGTAGTTTTTGGAGATGAGCTTCTCAAGCTGCAAAGAAGCAAAGGGAAGGGTTCAGTTCACTGTCTGCAGGGGAAAAGCGGAGGAGACGAACAAAGCAACTCACCTGTCCTTGCACATTTGCAATCTTGTCAGAGGGGAAGGTGTACTCGTTCAGAGGGACCTTGGCGACCTTGAGGAAACGGAGGAATCCGAGCTCGCTGGGCAGGAGGAAGAGAAGACTCTTGCCCGCCTTGCCGGCACGTGCAGTTCGGCCAACTCGGTGAATGTAGTCGCGCGGGTCATCCGGAGGATCGAACTGGATGATCCAGTCGACCTTGGGAATGTCAAGGCCTCTCGCCGCGACATCGGTACAGATGAGAGTGCCAGAGGGAGCGTTGCAGAACTCGAAGAAAGTGTTGGTGCGTTTCTGCTGCTTCTGCTTGCCGTGGAGGTCAAGGACGGGGACATCGATAAAGTTGAGCAGCTCCGAGTGGTACTTGACAGAGTTGCAGCTGCTCATAAACACAATAATCTTTTTACCAGCGTTCTTCTTGAGGAAGGTGAAGAGGAGCAGGAAGCGACGGTCGCTGTCACAAATCACGTAGCCCTGCTCGAGGCGGGAAACAGTCGAAGCGGCAAGGTCAGCGTGGACATTAATATAGAGTGGGCCAGGGCGAAGTGAGATTCGAGCCAGGTCCTGGACCTTGGTGGTTTGAGTGGCGGAGAAGAGCATGGATTGTCGGTTGTCGTTTGGTAGAATCTTGACAATCTGGCGCATCTCGTCTTCGAAACCGATCTCAAGGATACGGTCAGCCTCGTCAATGCAGAGGGCCTTGAGATTGGTGTACACGAAACCCTTGGTGTTCTGCAAGTGGTCGAGAAGACGACCGGGGGTAGCGACAATGAGGTTGACACCCTTCTGGAGCTTGTCGGCCTCGGCCTTGCGGTTGGCACCACCCATGATGATGCCGAACGTCTGATGATGATTGGCCATGAGCTCCTTGGCCACACCAAAGATCTGGAGAGCAAGTTCTCGGGTGGGAGAGATGATGATGGCACCGGTACCGTTGCGGGGCTTGAACTTGAGACGGTGGAGCATCTCGATAGCTGGGAGGAGGAAAGCCAGCGTCTTGCCACTACCCGTCTGGGCAGCACCAAGAACGTCCTTGCCGGCCATCAGGGGGGGAATACAGCGCGCCTGGACTTCGGTCATTGTGGAGAATCCCATGGCCTCAAGACCCTTTCGGGTAGGCTCAGAGAGCTCGAGAGACGAAAAGGGCTGGCGAACGGCAGCAGGTTCGGCGCCCTTGCTGGACGACTCGGCGGTGGCGACATCAGCGGCGAGCTGGGAGGCAAGTTGCGCCTCCGCATCCGTGTCGGCGACGGGAGCGGGAGCCATGTTGGATGAAGGGATCGAAGCAGAGGTAAGCTTTCCGATGGTGGCAGGAAGCTAGGTGAAGGGCAAGAAGGGACTGTCAAACAATATCAAGCTCGGAAGGGGCGAGCGGGAGAGCCGTCTTGGGAAATTTTTCGCAACTTTTTTTCCTTCCTCAGAGCGCGTTCGCGCAGGCGAGTTTTGACTTGAAAGTTGAGCTGCAGGGTTTGTATTCTATTTCTCTATTCTCACTTGAACGAGAAAAGTGGAGAATAACAAATGAATATGCTGCAACGAGCTGTGTGTGGGCCAAGAAAAAAAAAAAAACGAGAAGAAAAAAAGGGAATAGTGGAAGAAAAAAAGAGGCCCAAGGCCACGACTGCCTGGCTCGGAGCACACCCGAACATTTGTGCCCAACCCTATCCGGCTCATCACTACCATCACGGCCATCACACTATCACCCCCAACAAACGCTAGATCGCTAGGCCAAGGCTGTCCCGGCGCCCTCAGCTCCAGCATGACAGCACAGCAACAAGCGCCTGCCAAGCGTGTGCGGCGGCTTGATGACCAAGTGGAGCGTGAAAACAGGCTCAAGCAAAAGGAGAAGGCAGGCGTCGGCAGCCAGCATCGCCTCTTTGCCCCCTTCCGCGCTCTTGGCCTCATCTCCAACCACGTCCCCTTCGTGCTTCAGACTCGCTTCGGAGGCAAGGATGCCACTCGTCCAGATATCAACCTCATCACCTGCCTCGGTGACAGCTGGGCCATGTGGGAGGCCGAAAGGATGACCCTTCTCTTCATCGGCCCTTCCCTCCCAGCTCCTATCACCGCGCTCGCCGTCTCTCTCTCTCCAGATAGCGTACTCGCTGCTGCAGGCACAAAGGTCTATCGCTTCGTCCGTGGCAAGACTGCCGCTGTCTATGATACGGTCGACAGGATCACCACCTCACCCATCGCTGATGACGATGACGATAACGATGACGATGATGACGACAGCGACGACGGTGCGTCAAGCGTCTCACACTCCGTCAAAGAAGATGATGAACAAGGAACCCAACTGTCTTCTCTACTTGTCTTCGGAGACTCGATCCTGTCCCTTGCTGCCGATGGAAAGTCACTCTTCATCTGGTCGCTCCGCACCACCGAGCTCGTCCGCAGACTCGACTTTCCTCCCGACTTCACCGCCACCTCCATCGTTCACCCCGCCACCTACTTGAACAAAGTTCTCGTGGGATCTGCTCAAGGGCAACTCGCCATCTGGAACATCCGAACCGGCTCGCTCATCTATTCTTTTGATGCCGACATCCTCAAGAAACAGGCCGGAGGTTCTCTCTCCAATGACAATTCCCTTGGTGCTATTGTCTGCCTTGTCCAAAGCCCAGCCGTAGATGTGATTGCCGTAGGTTTTGCGGATGGTCATGTTCTGCTGCATGACATCCGCCTCGACGAATCCCTCTTCTCTATTCACGTCGATGGTGGTCTCTCATCCGCTTCAATCACCTTCCGCACCGACGGCCACGCTCAGACCCTGGCCGTGGCGAGCAACACTGGTAACATTTCCCTTTTTGATCTCGATCCTTCCGGGGTACCATCCGCAAGCACCTCAAGCCAGCAGCAGGGCCCCAAGCTCTCCCACTCGCTCCGAGACGCCCACGAGGGACCTGTCGGCTCGATCGAATTTGTGCCTGGTCAGCCTTTGCTCGTCTCGTCTGCTGGTGACAACTCCTTCAAGCAGTGGTTCTTCGAGAGTCCCAAGATGCCCCCTCGCCTGCTCAAGATGCGCAGTGGCCACTACCAGCCGCCCCATCTCGTCCGCTACTATGGTGATGATGGCAAGAACATTCTCAGTGCCGCACGAGACCGCAGCCTCCGCTGCATGAGCGTTGTCAAGGACAGCCGCAGCTTTGAACTCAGTCAAGGCAACCTGACCAAAAAATCAAATCAGCTCGCTGTCAGCGTCACCTCTCTCAAACTGCCACCAGCCAGCTCGATTGCCCACAGCACGACTCGCTCTCGAGATTGGGACGACGTGCTCACCACTCACACTGGTCAACAATATGCTCACACCTGGACAGTCCGCGACAAACGTATGGGCTCCTCCAACCTCGCTGCCTCCAAATCAAAGAAACTTCCCGCTGAGGCACGCACTGCAGCGGTAAGCGCCTGCGGCAATTTTGGCCTCGTCGGTAACAGCGAAGGCCTCGTTGAAGCGTACAACATGCAGAGTTACATTCATCGCCGGACATACGACACTCGGCCGATTGATCAGGACAAGACACGTGCGCTTGCAGCCGCCTTGACGAAGGGCAAGAAACCCAAGCCAGTTCGGGGCAATGGAAGCCCTGTTACGGGTATCGTCACTGATGCAATCAATCGCACGGTCATTGTTGCGACGCTCAACGGCAAGTTGACTTACTTTGACTTTACGACCACGGCAGTCCAGCATGTCTCGACCTTGCCCGCCGGTATCTCAGCAATTCATCTTCACCGCGGGTCAAATCTACTGGCAGCAGTTTGCGACGATCTTCAGGTCCGCTTGATCGACATTGAGACACGACGCACGGTGCGTGAGTTTACAGGCTTCCGTGGGCGCATTCTAGACGCCGCATTCAGCCACGATGCACGCTGGCTCGTGTCAACCAGCATGGACAGTGTCATTCGTACGTATGACATTCCTTCTGGACGACTCGTGGATGCATTCCGAACAGCCTCGATCGCAACGAGCATCTCTCTCTCGCCTACTGGTGATTTCCTGGCCACAGCACACGTCGACTCTGTCGGCATCTTTCTGTGGGCCAACCGTTCACAGTTCACCAATGTCGCCCTGCGTGGACTTGATGAGACAGTCGAGGTGGCAGAAGTTGCTCTTCCTACATTTCAGGGAGCGGTCGAAGACGCCGCCATCTCTGCTGACGTCGGTGAACCAACTTTGCAGCGTGGCGGCTACACGAGTCCTCCACAGCTTGGCGAGCTAGTCACGCTCTCTCCCATGCCACGAGCACGATGGATGACCTTGCTCAACCTGGATGTGATCAAGCGTCGCAACAAGCCGCGCGAGGCTCCTCGCGCTCCTGAGCGTGCGTCTTTCTTCCTAACCCCTTCTTCGGCGCCAACGGAGCAGGTCGAGTCTCATCGCACCTTTGCGCTTCCACTCGAGAGCGAGTTCACCCGTCGCATGACGACAGCAGAGCCCGCGGCATTCTTCACCTACCTGCACACACTGTCAGCTCCGGCGCTTGATGCTGAGATCCGTTCGCTCTCTGCCCACCATCTGTCGTCCTTCCTATCGATCCTTGCTCTCCGATTGGACCAGCATGCAGACTACGAGGCTGTACAGGCGATCCTTGCAGTATTCCTTCGGGTGCATGCCGACCTCATCATCCAAAACCCGGACGAAGAGCTCAGTTCTGCCATCAAGTCGCTCATGCAAAGTCACACTTCAGAGTCGGACCGTCTTATGCACCTTCTCGAACACAACCTTGGCACGCTTTCCTTCCTGCGCAACATCCCCATGACGTAATGTCCACCCCCTCTCCCCTCATTATGGGCTATCAGCCTTGTAACTACCAACGGACGGTGCCCAATGCAGCATGCAAACAAGCAAGCAAGCAAGCAAAAGAAGAGACAATTGTGATCCAGAAATTTGCGAGATTCCTTATTCAAACAAGGTGAGCTGAGAGTACAGTGTTACAGACCATTCCGAATGCATGCTATCCGATAGGGGACGAGCGGAGAATGTGGGGAAGGGGAAAATGCTTAGTGGGTCATGCTGCTGATGGACCTCTTCTCTCCGCGAAGAGAGCTGAGGGGGTTCCAAGCCATGCGGGGATCGCTGCTGGGGCTGTTACCGCTGGTCGCCGAAGCACGCAGAGGCGGACTTCGCATCTCGCTCGAGGCGTACAGCTCAAAGCTAGTCGAGCCAGGCGAACGAGGCGCGTTCGGCGACTCCTTGTTGGCGGCACCCTTAGAGGGCGGACTGCCTGGCATGCTGCTCGAGCGCCAAGAGGAGAGTGCCGGGGGTGAGTTTCGCTGGGCGCTGCTGCCGATGGGCGAGAGCGTGGGACGCTCCGAGCTGGCCTCGTGAGAGCCACCGGCCGAAGAGGGCGGCGACAGACGAAGCGCAGGCAGCGGCAATGAGTTGAGTGAAGGCAGCATCGATCCCGAGCCCGACGCGTGGTGGCGGGGCAAAGCGGCGCTTGCAGAGGAGGGAGCCGGAAGAGGCAGTGAGAGCGAAGGCGACGAGGCCTGACGGGCAATGTTGAGGTTCTGCACCGCATCACCAATCTGTGCGTCGCTAAGACCCCAGCATTCACGTGCCTGGTTCCACCATCGCGAGACGTTGAGAGTCGGGCGAACAGGGAACTCGGTGCAGATCAGAAGTGCAGGCAGCACAAAGGGACTGCGACGACCAGAGTGACCAAAGACCTCGAGAATAAGAAGGAGGTTGTTGTAGGCTGCGCCCTGGCGTGACTGGTCATTATCACCGTGGTTAGATGCATGGAGGACAAACATGGAGGCCTCGGCCATGGCGTGCATCATAGCCCAGCACCAGGCCATGTCTGCAGAGGGTTGAGCTTCGCCATCAGCCAGAGCCTTGCCAGTGGCAGTGAGGTTTGCCTCGTTGAACTTTTGGGCCACAGTCAGAGACTCGGCCCAATCGTGCAGCGACTCTTCACATCGTCGGATGCCATCTTGCATCAGGGACCAGACCTGTTTGCCCGAGCTTTGCTTTTGCTGCGATGAACGGATGCTGCGTGTGTGGTCAAGGACGCGAATGAACACGCCAAAGATACGTGCCATGCTGATGAAAGAGCGAGTCACGTCATCAGCGTTGCCGACGAGGTTGCCCAGGTACGTGTCAAGCTCTTCGGCTCGGACAGTGGGAGCCTGGCCGGCAAAACCAGAGAGAATTGTGTCTAGAGACCAAGCGAGACAAGCGAGCCGGTAGCAGCAGTTGCGACGGGTGGTGCTCGAGTTAGGATCACGGCTGTAAGAAGGCCTTCGCTTTTCGGGGATTTGGCCCTCGTGCAGCTTGAGGGCAGCGACCATGCGGACACAGTCGCTCGAGTAGGAAAGTGCTCGAGGAATGCGTGCCATGCCAAGCTCATGGGCAGCCAAGAAGCAAAGCGACATGGCAGTGTCGATATCCGGGCGGTCAAGCGCAGTGTGACCGTGGGCATCCTCCTCCGAAAGAGTGGCACGAGCAGAGCGAGCAAACTGCTCTCCTGCAGCATAGCGAACATGCTCCTCCACACCTTGCTGGAAGCGGGCGGCAAGTGCGAACATGGAAAGAAGCAGCGCAGGTGATACTTCGAAGGTGGATAGATCGCGAAGGAAGGAGATTTCGTCGACGATCGAACTGAAGGGGTGAAGCTGAGAGAAGAAGATTCCAATGAGCTCACGGCGGCGCTCCGGAGAGATGTCGGCAACGCTGACAAAGCTACCACCGATGGAACTTGTGCCAAGCTTGGGAGACTCGGTGGGCGACTTGGATTGTGTAGCTGAGGAAGAGGTGCGGGCTCGGCCCTTGGCGTGGTGCATGCCGGACACGGGATCCATGGCGGCAGAGGCTCGTGGGTCCATGAAGATGGACTGGGCTGGGTTTGCGAGGGGGCTTTCTTGAATGGCTTGAATTCGAGGAGCTTGTTGCGCATTGTCCGCACCTACTCGAGCGGTGGGTAGAACCATCTTGCCCGTGGCATCACTGTGGGGATGGATGATAACGAAGTGGTTAGAGAAGGGCAAGAACAACAGAAAGTAAGGGCCACAGTACTTACGAGTAACAACATGTTCGTCCGCTAAAGTCGCAGTTTGAGCAAGGAAGGCCTCCGTCGCACCTTCGCTTAGCCTTGTGGCAGGCAACGCAGGCCTTCTGAAGGCGCTTGCGCTTCCTGCCAGTGGCGGCATAGATGGTGGTGCCGTTGGCAGTAATGTGCGCGGTAGGAGTTGGAAGGGGCTGCTCCTCAGACTTTGACTGTTGGGCATATGTGGGGGGGAGCAGAGAGGAGGAGGATGAGGAGGAGCCGTTGGCGTGTGCCCAAGAGTTGGCTGGGTGCTGGCGGCTGTAGCTCGAGGGTCCAGCTGAAGCAGCTGCGGCGGCGTAGGCCGAGTGGACCTGCTGGCTATTGTTCTCCCATGAAGCAAAAGATTGGTGTGGAAGCCGCGACATGGATGGAGGATTGGCTAGCATGGCCAGGTGTGATTCCGTCGTGCAGTTGTCTGTGCTGGGTGCGGAAGAGACTGTGGTCCTTCGAATGTGAAAAAAAGCGTTGGGATTCTGTCGGTGGGGACGGGGACAGAATGTGTCGAGCGGCGAGGATTACTGATGAATGCAAAAGGGCTAACGTGTTGAGCACGAGAAAGAAGTTCACGTTGTATATATGAACCAAAGAGCGGGAAAGGGCAACTGGGGAGGAGGCACAATAAGGGTCGGCTCGAGAGGCGGGAAGCTGGGGGAGGGCGGCGGCAGTGCCAGATCCGAGGCGGCGGAAGGGAGCCAAAGAGGCAGAGAGCCAAGGAGGAGAGTAGGATAAGGGCCGAGAGCAAAGGGCGAGAGGGAAGAGAGAGCAGGGAGAGGTAGACGGGCGCAACATGAGCCAAAGCAGGAATGCCAAGACATCCAAGTCGATGGCATCAGAGCGCGAAACCGAAGGGCGAATGCCAAGCCCTGCTGGATAAGCGAACGCGGAGGGACCGACGCCTTTCCCCTTCCTCCCTCCTTCCTCCCGCCTTGCGCCCCTCCGCCCCTTCGCCCCGTTGCGCCGCTCATCGCCTCAGGCTGAGCCAAGAAATCTACCCTGCGCCAGTACATCAACCTTGCTCACCCATCGGTTCCAACTCCCTGGCAAGGAAGGTCCTGGCCACCACCCCGGCCCGCCATGAGCGTCCTGTACTGTATCATCCAGCAGTAAGACTTTCTTTCAGGCGGTGCCCCCCTTGCCCCCATCGGCTGGCTTGTCTTGGCCCTCGTGTCGTTTATCTATACCGCTGAGAATATCGCCGCACCAGTCATTCAGTCGAGCATTGCCCCCCGAATTGGCTTGGAATTTGCCTCTTCCTTTCTCTTTCGGCCCTTGCTCTACCTACCCCGCCCAATGCTACTCGGGCTGGCTTTCGTTCCCGGCGGGAGACTGAGAGAAAGAAGAGAGGGGAAACAGGTCAGCTGGGGCAGAGACTCGAGTTGCGCAGAATGTTCCAAGGGCAAATGCACCGTGTCAACGTGCTCATCCGCCAGGGAGACGACCGAGCCAGGGAGGGGAAAGAGCAAGTCGAGACGGGGCGATGCGATGCGATTGGGACGAGTTGATGAGGCAAACGAGCAGAGGCGGGTGTAAGAATTGCGGACGCTCAATTTCTGCAAACCAATCTCTTGGCGGATCGGAAGCCAACCTGCGGTTGGAGCTGCATCTCCTCCCGTCCACGCGCTCCCTGCCGAGCGGGCTTGGCTACTGCTGAGTTTCAACTGGTTCACCACAGCGATACAGCACAGTACAGTGCAGTAACGTGCTCGATTTAGTCCGTTCGTCTTGCACTGGGCAACTGCCCTTGCGCGTGGCAGAGTGCCAAGCCCCAGACCGCGGGGCCCTCCTTTCGAGCACGCTTGGATTGCTACTGTGATACAAGACTGCACATACTGTTCTTGCTCATCGACTGATTCTGTTGGTCTGTACCGTATTCTGAAACACGGCATTCGTTTCGCATCGTGCTGAGAGAGCCACGTTCAATCAAGAGCTGGGCTGGTCTGGGGATGGTCCATTCACTTACGGGCACTATACCAATGGATGGATGGATTCTCACTCCTCTCCGTAGGTCGGCTGGGCATGCGGCTAGTCCTCGGAAGTGTGCGCATCCCATGTAGACCAAGAGAATAGAAAAAAAAAAAAAGTCTTGGCATGTCTGGGTTAATTGAGGTCACAATCGCCATTTAATTCATTTCGCAATTCGGGCTGCTTCCCCCGGCGCGTACCTTACCGTCAGAGGGCACATTTTCAGCCTCAGCGCCGCCGGTGCGCCTAGAAATAGCAAAAAGTGGGAAGCGTAGGCCCAACGTGCATATTCGTCTTTTATGCGCCAAGCGCCATGGCACTAGGCCAGAGCCGCTGGCAACGTGGATGGGCCTATCTTTTCCTGCCGGCGGCTAGGCACTTCACCAGTGTGCTGACCCACAGTCCTCTTCTCCCGCACGAGAGATTCAATCGCAGGTGAGCAATCCAAGCCTCTCGCTCCTTGCCCGCCCCTGTTTCGCGGGGCTTGGCATCGCCATATGACAACGAGGCGAGTCGCCAAGCCCCCACCCCGCAGCGCTTGGCAAGTCATCTCACAGTCACTGTCATCCCCCGGGCAAGGCTTCCACGTTGCGACACCATGACACCAAAACTCGGGCTGGTCCCATCCGCGGATCCGACGTTGCAGATTTCCTTCACAAACCATGGCGGTGATTGCACGCGGCCATCTTCTCGAATAAAACAAAAAGCAGTGTACTATGACTGAACCATCCCGCAAGATAACAGGAACAAATAAGATTTCAGGCCCATGCTGAAACCCCCGACCCTATCGTTTCCGATGCTTCTGTAAGCGGCAGACCTTTGCGCTTCTTTTTGCTTGTCTCGTGGCTATTTTCATCTGCGTGCTGTGAGCTGCGTCCGCGCTTTTGCTTGTTGGGCTTGACGTTCACAATCGCCGCAACCGATGAGGTCGCCTTAGTTGCCGGCTCCTCCTGCTTGGCTGCTTGCTTGGCTGGGACCGCCGCATCGTTAGCTGGAGAAGCCGCGTCCCAGGCCTCGAGTTTTTCCTTGCTCTTGCCCTTGCCCTTGCTCTTGTTCTTGTCTTTGCTCTTGGATTCACCTCGCTCCTTTTCCTGCTCCGCCTCTCCCTCCCGCTGTTCGTCTGCGTCGTCATCACTCATGGCAAGCTCACGTTTGCGACTGGCAGCGCCACGTTTGCCGCGGCGACGCTTTTTCGAATCAGACATATCAGCATCCTCCGAGACACCTTCCTTGACCGCCTTTCGGGATGCTTCCGGCACTGATGGAGTGGTGACCTCATCGAAGAATGCGTCCTTGCCGCGCGTGTCGTGTGACGTGACCGGTGTCTTGGCCTTCTCCTTCTCTTTGTCCTTGTCCTTATCCTTGTTCTTTTTCGTGCGTGACCCGCCTCGCTTGTGCTTGGGCTTGCCACGCTCTTCCACAGCCACAGGCTCGCTCTCTGGCTGACTGTCTTTTCCTCCGCGAAGTTGTCGTCGCATCTCAGCAGCCATGCGTGCGGCCTCATCGTCTTCCTCATCTGACGCTTCATCGGGACTGGCCGCCTTCCGGACTTGACTGTATCCATTATCCCGTTGCCTTTCTTTGCGTTGCGACGAGCTGGTCGCTTTCGACGACTCTTTCTTCTGAGGGGGACCAGACTTGGGCACGATGCGCTCGTTGTCTAGCACCCTGAGGGTAGGATGGCAGGCCACCACCGTTTCTCGGAATTCGGGCAGGGATGCGACGCCATTGCCTCGAAGCGACAAGTTTCCAAGCCCCTTTTTCGAGGTGTTTTCGCGCACTTCTCCTGGTGTAGCCAGACCTGAGAGGCTCTCCCAGTTGTTCAGGGCGCAGTCGCCGAGGTCGAGCGTTTCAAGTCCAGGCGCGGAGCGGTCCTTGCCTCGTCCCCAGCTAAGAATCGTTGGTGGCAGACGGTCGAGGCGCTTGTTGCCATTCAGGCGTACCTCTCGCAAGGCGGAACAAGTGGTCAAGTCGGGCAATTCTCCTTTCAGGTCATTGTGAGCGACTGAGAGTTTCTTAATGGCAGGCAGACGATCTGGCAAGCTAGCAGGCAAGCTGCTGATCTTGTTGTGTGAGAGGATGAGCGTGTTGAGCTCTGGGAGGCGAGGGAGAGTGCCTAGCGTCTCGATCTCATTGTGGCTTAGCACCAGGGCCTTGAGTGTTGACAGCGGAGAGACGGGGGGAAGTGTACGCAAAGAGCAGTGAGAGAGGTTGAGAACAACGAGATGTCGCAGAGTTTCGAGGCCAGTGGGCACAAGAGATGCATTCGAAGCCGCGTTGAGCCAGGTAAGCGTCTGTGAGACGGGAGCCAGGAATGCGAGAGTGGTAAGACCAGACGGATTGTCTGGCGATGCAGCCATGTTGCACAGATCGAGACGGCGAAGGTTGGCGAATCGAGACAGAGTGTCTCGCAGCGAGTCTAGGTCTGGTAGAGGATGCTCGGCCAGCGAGAGCGAGGTTCGCGACAGAACATCGTCTCCCTCGTCACCCGCAGCAGCAGCCGTCCCTCCTCGTTTGGACATCTTGACCTGTTTCAGATTTGAAGGCGTCGAGTCGGCGGATGTGGTTGACCGATGCGATGGTTAATTGTAGAGTATGAAGGGTGTAATATGAGGAAAAAAAGGGTCAAGAAACAGAGAGAAAAAAGAAGTGGAGAAGCGTTCTCTGCTAGGAAGATTGTCCTGCGTTTTCCACTCTTTTTCTTCTCCCCGCCGAAAACAGGAAATTTCCACACACGCGACTGACAACGACAGGGGCAGCGAATACTGTAGTTAGTTGGTCATGCATGGTCAAGCAAAGAAACGGTCCAGAAATGTCGCATCTAATCATCGTCTATACTACTCTGGTACAATCTTGGTCCACACTGCATTCGGAACGTCGACAACTCCCGTGTAGTGCAGGCCTCTGCAATCGAATCAGCATGGGGACTCAAACATCTGGGTAGGGGAAGCAATCCAGGATCGACTCACAGTGCCAGGACCAATCCTAGCAGGACCAGTCCAAGTGCAGCGCCGGCAAGAGCGAGCACGCCGAGCAATGCGCCACTGAGCAGGAGGACGCCACGCAGAGCCTCCCAAGACAACCAGCTTGGTTCCTTACCATTCAGGAACGCGTCGATTCGGTCTGCCAGAACGCCGCTTCCCGCAACAACCACAGGAACTCCAGTTCCTGGCTGTGTGGATGCGCCGACGAAGAACAGATTGTTGATACTTGCATGTCTGTGCGGGCCATACCAGTGCATCAGTTTATTTTGGCCGAGGGAGCAGGGGGGGTCGCAAAGGAATCACTTACTTGATTGACGGGCGGAACCACAGCACTTGAGGGATCGTGTGGCTCAAACCGAGGATCGACCCGCGGAAGAGATTGAACTTATCTTGCCAGTCAAACGGGTCGTTGACCACCTCATGCTCAATCAGCGACTCAAAGTCAGGTCGTCCCAATCGGCGCTCGAGCGTGGCAATCACTTGTCGACGTGCTCGCTCCCTCGTCTGTGCGAACTGCTCCCGAGTGTGCGCACCCTTCGCAGGGTCACTGCTTGACTTTCCAGGAATCGAGATAGGCCCACAGGGAACGAGCACCACCAGGGTGTCCTTTCCAGCGGGTGCAGCGCTCGGGTCGAGCCGCGAGGGGACGTTGACGTAGAATGACGGCTCAGATGGCAGATCGCCATCGCGGAAAATCTCGTTGAACGACTCTTGGTATGCATCTGCGAGGAAGATGTTGTGTCCTCGCAACTCTGGGACGACAGAGGAGAGTGCCCAGTAGAAGCTGATCGACGAGCACGTTTGATCCTTCTGCTTCAGGCGCTTGGAGTACGATGAAGGGGGTAACAGGCTGTTCATACAGGTGCAACAATCTGTTTAGTGGGTGCGGCCCAAGTGGGTGAGGGCAGGGCATGGCAGACTCACTTGTTGTACGTCCAGACCAGATCAGCGTTGCTGACCACGACATCGGCGTGGATCTTTTCGCCATCCTCTAGCTCGACGCCATTTGCACGCCCCTGTTCAACCAAAATCCGTTTGACAGGTGCATTGTACCGGAATTGAGCACCGAAGCGGTCGCGCGCGATGGTCTCAAACGCCTCGACGACCTTATAAAAGCCGCCGATGGGATACCAGATTCCACGCGCGTACTCGGCGTACTGGAGCAGACTGTATGTGGCTGGCGCATCGAAGGGAGACATGCCCATGTACATGGATGAGAACGTCATGGCGCGCTTCACGTGCTTTGACTTGAAATATGAGCTAGAGTGTAAGAGCGAAAAGTGGATCAGTGGTTGTTCGAGATGCCACGAGAGTTGAAGAATCGGGATGCTGGTACTCACTTGGCGCGGCTGTAGAGCGTGGTGTAGATGCGCAGTGCGCCTGTCCTCCAAAGCATGGGAAAAAGTTCAGGACGGAAGAAGGCCCACCACGCGCTCCAATCCTTGGAAAGAACGTGACGGATGCTCTCTTCATAGTTCTCGCCAGCCTCCTTGAGGAAAGCGAGGAAGGAGCCGAGAGGATCGTCGTTTCCTGCACGGTGCTCAAATCGAGCCAACTGCTGGCCCATCTCGGCCAGGTTTGAGGAGAGGGTGAGCTTCTCGCCATCAGCAAAGTGGATCTGGTATCCTGGCTGGCACTGATGGAGCTTGATGTGGTCATGCACTTGCTCGCCTAGGTCGCGGAAGGCGGCCTCAAACACCTCTGGCATGAGATAGAGGGAAGGACCCTGGTCCCATCGATGGCCATCCTTGTGGATGAGGGAGCACCGACCTCCGCCAAAGTCGTTCTTCTCAACTACAGTCACCCTGTAGCCGCGTCGCCCAAGACGGGCAGCGAGGGCAGTGCCGCCGGCACCGGCGCCGATGATGAGAATGTGTTTCGACTTTGGCTTTTCCATTGTCGGAACGGGCCTGTGAACCTGTCGGTGCAAGGGGACGAAAAGATGATGGTGAAGGTTCTAGGGGTGATAATGGTGTTTGGTCAG
Organism: Fereydounia khargensis; assembly: GCA_026413255.1. NCBI lineage: Eukaryota > Fungi > Basidiomycota > Ustilaginomycetes > Urocystidales > Fereydouniaceae > Fereydounia > Fereydounia khargensis. The sequence continues at coordinate 44,559 of JAOCZO010000035.1, forward strand.
GATGAAGGGGACATGCGCTGGCCAGGGTACGGAGCACACTCAACAACACACCGCACGGTGCTGGTAGGGTAATCCTGTAACTTATCTCCCTTCTCAATCTCCCCTCTCGCCGGATCGCATCGAGGCGGACGCCATGCAGATTGTGTAATCCGATCCAGGGTCCACGTCCAGTTCCAGTTCCAGTTCCAGTTCCAGTTCCAGTTCCAGCTTGGAGCTCGACTCAGCCGCGCGTCTCGCGTCTGGTCGAACTCAATCCAATCCGCTGAAAGAGGCTGCTGCGCTCGCTCGCTCGTCTTCGGCACCGAGCCCTGCTTTCCAAAGCAGAGTAGCGCATGGCAACAGGAGAAAAACGGGGGCGCGTCACGTGGCCTTCATACTCTTTTTCTTCTCGCCTGCCTCCCTTCCATCAGCCTAGCTCGCCCTTCCCCCTTGGAAATCACCAATGCGGGACCTCTGTCGCCATCACCAGCACTCTTGACTACCGCCATTTACTCTACCTGCTTCATTCACCCACAGGACTAAAGAACACACAGCTCAGCAAGCTTGTCCAAGCTATGGCCACCCTCTTCCGCACCGCGCTACGGCAACAGGCGGCGACCGTGTTGAGCAACAGCTCTCGCACGCTCGCAGACTCCCACCGAGTCGCTGCTCTCAGTCTGCGCGGACTTGCTACAGGCAGCATGGGCACGCGCAGGAGACTCAAGAAGGGCTTTCGGGATCCAGTGAATGATAATACCTACTCTATCATCATGGACACTCTCATCGATTCGTCCCCTTTCATTGGCTCGACAGCATCCAAAAAGGATGCGGAGGCACAATTCGTCGAGCGCTCTGCATTTGGTGATCCCTCATGGCCTGCCCTTCCGCACTCGGGCCGATCCGTCAACATCAGCGAGGCGTCCGATGTTGCTAGGGCATACGCGCAGCTCTCAGCGATCCTTAGCAGAAACAACGTTCGCAACGAACTTCGCTTGCAGGAACGATACGAGAAGCCAAACGAGGAGCGACGCAGGAAGAAGAGCGAACGTCACCGACGTAGGTTTGCTGATATGGTCAGGAAGAAAGTCCAGCTTGTACGTCTTGCGCTCCCATCTCTCCTATTTCAAACTTGTTCAGGCTCGCTCACTGACCACGGACTACCTTTTTGCCCACCAACAGGTCATGGCTATCAAGGCTCGGGGCGCATGATCCGCGACTGCCCGACTCTCTCCTCTCGCCTGCCATGCTCACCACCCAACCAGCTGCGAGCGTAATGTATAGTACAAGAAGACCCCAACAGTCGAGCGTGCGCCCGTGCGTGTGTGTATGTACGTGCCCTCGTTTCTGCTCATCTTACTGACGCTTCTTCGAGGGGATGAAAGATGTCCTTCTACTCGGACCATGGTTTGGCTCCGACGTGGGTATGGTCTACCGACTGGAACGCACACGAAACAACTATTCTTCTACTTGATCCACGTCTTTTCAATATCGAGCAAGCTCAGCATCGATCCGTTGATGGCGCTCTCCTTCCAATCTCTGAAGCTAAAGTCAAAGTCCCTTTTGACCTTGGACGAATCGACAGCTGCGAGCGGCTTGGGAAGACCGAGAACGCCTTGGATTCCCTTGGGCACGCGGCTGACTAGCTCGGCAGGATACTTGTCTGGGTTGGCGTGGATCTCGTCCGCAAGCTGCTGGTGCGTCAAGTGTCCCGCACAGGCAATGTAGCGCTGGTTAGACGCCTTTGCATTGTCCAAAGCGAGTACGTGGAGGAGCGCCACATCGCGTACATCGACCCAAGCTGTGAAATCAGTCGGTGGCACGCTCCCGCTGCTGAGCAGGTTCCAAACCCCCTTGTTGGAGCCGTTGATACTGTCCTCGTTTGGAACAGATTGGATGAGGGGACCATAGATGTTGGGCGGGTTCAAGCTCACGGCGTCGAAAGCAGGCTTTTGGGTTTCTATGAATTTCCAAAGCGCCTTTTCGGCCAGCGTCTTGCTGGTGAGATAAGAGAGCAGGATGTTGAAGCTGGCAAGGAAAGGGGAGGTGATTGGCTGCCAATCTGCCTCAGTGTACGTGTAGTTGCGCTTGAGAGCGCCGCGAAGGGGGTTGACAGCGGCAGCGAAAGAGCTGGTAAAGACGAATCGCTTCAGGCGCAAAGACCCAGAGGCAGAGAGTTTGTGTGCCGAAAGGAGTAGATTCTCAACCATCTTGACCGCGGGTTCGATCAACTCCTTTCGAGGGTTCTTGACGGATAGATCCACAGGCGTGGCAACGTGGATGATGTAGTCCTTGTCCTTGACAGACTCGTCGAATGCACCAGCTTGAGTCAGATCGGGGACATTGATGAGGAACACTCGAGAGCCAAGCACACCAGGAAAACGACTGTTCAGCCAAGGCTCCGTCTTGGCGGGGCTGCGCACTGCACAGTGAATGATGTAGTTCTTGGGAGACGAAAGGAGCTGGTCAAGAACATGCGAACCAACGAAACCAGAGGCACCGGTAAGCAGAACATGAAGGCCGTCCGGTCCGCTTTGCTGAGGTGTTTCGACCTCCTGCTGCTGCTGCTGCTGCTGCTGCTGCTGCTGCTGCTGCTCGTGCTGCTCGGTCATTCTTACTGGACTGAGGTGATGGTGGATAGAGTACAATTACTTTGTTTTTCAGCGAGCTTTATGGATCAACGGATCATACAGCACGTCAGGTGTAGCTCGCGGGGGTCAGTGTCTATGTCTGAGCCTTGTCAGATGCATGGGATGGGCGAGCCGCAGGCTTCGTGGAGCGCAGGCGTTGACTTATGCACGTCTATCCCGAAGAGCTACAGGTGCCGGTGAGTGAGTACGTACCCTACCGCACCGTGCCCCAACTGTATCAGTTGAAGGGTGTTCGCACGCACACCCTCTTTACTCTTTCCGCCGCGTTCGCACGCGCACCCTTCACCCTCCAACTGTGTCCAGCTGGACTGCTTGGCCGCACTGAGAGAGACGCGTCCAGCTGGGCGCTCGGCTGTAAAGAGGGCAGCTGTTCCAGCTGGACTGGAAATTGCGACGCGTCTGGACCATCCAGGTGGACTGGTACTGTACAGTACTTGAGCCGTTACCACCACTGCAATCAATTCCAGCTAGTCGACCCTTCAACTGTATCAGGCTCTGGTCATGCCTGAATTCAATTCTCCGCGCGAGCTGTCAGAATTGGTTGAGCCCGGCTCTCTCAGCTGAGAGCGACTGTGCGCGGGCCAACTTGAGAGAGGGTGAAAAGGGATGGCTGAGCTGCCAGCTGAGCATTCCCGGTGTGCTTGTCAACGCAACGGCAACAGCAACGGCAACAAGAACGTCAACGGCAGGCAGACCCGTCGCCACTCGACGTCAATCGCTGAGCAGTAAATTCTGCTTGCATAGAGAAAAAAAAAAAAAAAAAAAAAAAAAAAAAAAAAACGAAACAGCA